>QZGG01003590.1:0-22205 GCA_006409495.1 Sedum album | reverse complement strand
ACCAGTTGGGGAAGGAAAGTGATGCAAGGCGGTGCGTGAAGCTTTGGATGGTTGTAGGAAGATGGTGCGTATAGACGGGTCAGTGCTTGCTAATAAGGACAATGCTCTTCTTTGGCTCATATACAATCGGTGCATGAATGGCTCTCGTGTTCTGCAATTCAGCATTGGTTTTTTCTGGATGCCTGGATGGATATGGCTGCTAAAACGTAGTAAAATATGAGATGACCAAGCACAAACAGGCTGATTGACAGTATAGCCTTAATCATATTGTGAGTGAATACATGCAAAAAACAACAAATAACGTTGAAATCTAAGATAACAAAACATGAGACCACCATGCACGGGCTTTATGTAGACAACATACTCGGTATATACTGAACTCCGAATTTTGATACGTAACGAAAATGAACGAATGAGTGACACGTACGGACATTATAGTAATTATATTTAAAATTACTGAAATACCTCAGTTTTCGATTATTTATCTATTAACACATTCTCCTCTAGATAACCTCGAGAGACGTAGCAATGTCAACCGATTAGAACTCATCTCAGCCTTACATTACCATCCAGTGCACCTCACCTGAAAAACAAGAATCTGACCAAATTGTGTTCGAATGTCCAAGTTGTCCACCAAGAGCAAGTACATCCATTCACGAGCCTATCATGAGTGTCAAAAACATAACAATCCTTGGACTAAGGCGCGTTATGTTGGACAATTGATAGATGTCCCAATTCATGGTCTGGAGCAAATCAAATATAGTTTTCAAATTACTTACTCTCATGTACATATGATATATAACAAAATGAAATATCTTCGCAACTGTTAGTTATTGTCAATTTAGCAAACAAGATGTATAACACTAGTTAATAAACGTAAATTTAACCATCGTGTGCACAACTTTTAGCTAATTATTCAAATTCAAGGCTCTACAACAAGAGTTTTGCTATCTACATCGGAAAAAATCGATGCCTACAGCAAGACTACTTTTTGTGTTTAATGCACCTGGGGCAATGATTTTTCGTCAATTGCAACTATTTTTGGCGCTTAAAGCTGACTAATGATCGGCAACAGGATAAAACTAAGGACATGTGAAATATCATGAAGGTGAGATGCAGCTTGGAACACGCTACCAGAAGTAGACGAACTACTAAGAACCATGAATTACAAGTGTTCATGTGTCGTAGATAAGCTCAAGAAGGTACTTGGTACTTGTACGACACTCATCATTTAATCTAGAACAAATTGAATTGCAGTATGGATCTATGAACCCTAAAATTGGCTAATTTATTAAAGGAAAGAGATCGCATCAATTACCTGGTTCAGAATGAAACCCTCGCCGGAACTTCTTTAGCTTACAATTCACTAGCGCTCAGTCTCGCGTTCACGATTTGAAACAAAGCCATCGATCAATTTCGTATAATCAGCTCGCATCGATCGATTCAGGCAGTTGAATATTGAAATAAACCCTAACTTCGGATGCTGCTCCGCCAACCTCATGCCAACGCGTACCACTGCACTGTCGTATTGCTTAATTTTTCTAATTAAACGACATTATTTAATTCGTTTTAAATCTCTATTGGTCTTGCAATGCAAGCTTTTATAAAAAATATGCATCAATCAAAGACTTAATTTTACTAAACGTAAACTATAATCTGTTCATAATGATTTCTCGCCATCTTTTACAATCATTTCCTGCAAGAACTCATTCCAAGTATCAACAGGTCCAGGCAAGCACCAATGCACACAATCAGCTACAGACTTCTTCGCCGTAGCTGAGTGTCCGTAGTAATTCGGATGTCCATCAGGTCTCATTACCATTGCTCTAGTTGTGTCCAACAACTTAAACGTCAATCCTCTCTTCTTCCCAATCTCTTCAGCAGCTCTGTACTCATTCACCTGACTCTTATACATCTCCAAAACGTATCCTTCGAGCCTTGCTTCATCGTCCGCATAAGGCTTAGTCCTCGGACAATTCCCTCCCTTATCCCAATCCCCATTTTCAAAATGGGATGGTGAAAATGTCCTCAAAAGTGTCACTCCTTTATATCCCTCAAGTCCCAAAATGGCCTTAAATGCGGTCCGGAAGGCCATTTTGTAACCATAGAATGTGTTCTCAGTGGTAATGTTTTCAACTTGACATAAATGACAACTTACCGGAGTGTCATTGAAGTAAAAAATAAGTGGCCGGAAGAACCAATTCCCTGCTGAGACGATCACATAATCAAAATCTTTTATTTGAGTTGCCCATGATTCGCTAGGTCGGTCTAACTCAAGCTGCATCATGCTATTAAAGTTTCCATCACCTGAAGTTGTCCCTTCCCTAACCTTAACCAAATGTGGTGCCCATAATGTAGCTAAGGTGAAGTTGTACTCTGTATAGAACCACCTCCGGTTATTTACAATGTCGGCGTTGTACTTTTCAGACTCGTCCACCGGATAAGTTACCTGGATTATTCATAAGTTAGTAAACCATTATTGACCCTGATTGAGAAATCTGAACTATTTGCATAGAATAGTTTAAGTTCTCTAAAGCAAATAACAACTACTGAACTGAAAAAGGCTCTGAAAATTCTTAAATATTTACTAGGAACAGACAAGTAATGTAAAGTTTAGCTATTTAAATCGAAGTCTGAAGCAAACAGAGAATCAACAAGTTAGAGAAAACGATAACTGCAAAAGTTCATTGCAGTAACTAAGATTTATATCTGAGCAAGATTCCAAGATATGGCCAGTCTGGCCTGCTGGGGTGTACATGTGATATATCATCGATTTTCTAACATACATTTGCTTCATACTTTTCTATTGCATATCCTGCTGTAAGTTTTTGGCTGGACATATCGAAAAAGTCCAACACAGGAACATATATTCTCTTCTCTATAGAAATATGTTAAAAACTGATGAACATTTGTACTGTTATCCATATTAATGTCAGAAAACTACTGTCTGAAAAACATAGTTATCTGTATGAAGCATCGATAAATGGAAGATGTACTTATTTTTATTCAAATTCTTACGCGCTTAATTTGAATACTAGAAAAGAGATGAAAAGATGGACATACCGATGATAAAAGACATATCAAGCTCTGCATTTGGTTCCTCCCAACCGAATCCCCGACAAAAGCCAATGATTTGTTTTTCATATGTTCTAAGAATAAGGCAGCATCAAACCTAGGCAACTCACACCCATCAGGCTGCCATTTCCATCTCAAGAAATCTGTATTTGGCCTTCCAAACTTCATGCAGTTCAGCTGATCATAAATATCACGACAAGTTGAATTCGTGTAATATGGTTCAAATGATGAATCATTTTGATACACCCATTTTCCATCAAAAACATCACAAAATGGTTTCTTATCTTTAACGCTGTTCGAATGGTTTGAACTTGAGTTTGAGTGTGTTTCTTTGGTGGATGGAAATAACGGTAACTGCAAGTCGTTGAGAAGAGAAAGGGGAATGAGTGTGAGGAAGAGAAGGAATAAGAAAACTAGATGAGCTGTTCTTGGATTACTGGTGGTGTATGGTGTTTTCTTGCTAGTCCATTTGGAACTATCTCTATTATGATTGCTTTCATATTTTGGAATTGAGCAGTGCAGAAAATCTGCATACAAAAGATGGCTTATTTATAGTGACAATGAGAGACTTGTTACATGATGCAACAACATATGTAAATTGTAAGGTGTGAAACTGTGAATGGTACCTTCCTTTACTACCTGATTTTTTTTTGAATTTCTAGCAAAGATTAAATAAGTATTTCTAGAACATGTCTGGATTTTTTTACATATGTAACATGTTTTGTATGACATTGTTTAAAATTGTCAAGATTAATGTGAATTTAAGCATTTGAGTGATGATTGAGCTAAACATGGTAGCTTAGCTAGCACATGTGATTTTGCAATATTATGAATACCGCATTCTGCGTAAGAGTGCCCTTGAAGGTTACTTCATGCCCAAATGATATGATTAGTGTTTGTCAACTTGAATCTCAACACATGGATAACAGATTTCCTGTTTATTATCCTACTGGCAGGAATTTCGCTGTGTTCATGATCAGAACTAATCATTTTTCGCAATACCAAAAATTCCGAAACTTATCGAAATTTCATTAAGGTCGATTAATCAAAGGGTATATTAGATACACCGGATTCTGAAAGTCAATACAACGAAGCGTCTAAAAAAATAACTGACAGAGAAAGATTGTGATTATCTGTGACCATATGTGTCAAACATTGTTCATTGGTTTGTAGACTTGTAGTGTACATAAGGTTTCAAGTGAAATGCAGTCTTTTGATTTTGTTGGAAGCAATATGATTTTGATTACAGAAAAAAACTTGTCACGTAACCGACGGAAAGATGAAACTAGTAAGACATTATCCATTGCAAGACTAGTTTTCGATAAAATGTTAGCTTCTGGGTCATTGTCACTGAATCTCTGTAATTGTTAGCTATAATTATTTTTAGGCTGCGGCACAACTGGTTGGAATAATTTGCAGAATGTGTGATGAGATGTTTACGTATGACTGAATGTGACTAAACAACAGTGAAGCATATACAATATTGTTAGCATCAGCGACTCGAATTTGCTGGGCGTACTTCACGTCGATTTGATGGTGCATTTTAACTTACTTGATGCTGCAGACTTCTTCAACGAACAAAAAATGCATATAATTGGCTTCTTGGAAATATTTTGATATGTTGAGATTCGAGTGCAGTTTCTTTGAACCCCTGCTATCTGCATTTTTTCGAGTTAACTTTATGCACATTTTGACTGATGTTTGTGCACTTTGACTTTAGCAGAAAAAGACAAAATTGAAAAAGCAAGATTTGTAGACCATTAGAATTTAGATCAAATTGATTCATCGATGATTTACCTAGATTTCAGGTTCGTAAATCTCTACCTGATTCGCAATTGAGCGCGCCCCGTTGAGATTTAGCACAGTAATATTCAAGGGAACTTCCTGCAAGGGCCTAAAGTTAAATAGGAGCATAGTGCACAAGCTGAATACATTAAGTATATTTTGTAAGACAATATTTGGGGCAGGCAGAGGGAGGATTTCCTTGGTCTAAAAGTCTTCCCAGCCAAGACTGTTAAGTTCATAATGTATTATGTAATTTACATTCGATATGTTTTTACAAAAGTTTAGAACAAATTTTGGATGGTCACCATATCAGTGTCTGACCATCCGTGAGCCTGTTAGTACTGTCGGTAACACAATACCAAGTTGCTAGAGAAAAAACTAACTCAATGTGGTCCTCATTTGGCCATTACTGACTAGAAGTTATCAGCACAAGTCAAGGGTCAAATTTCCTAAATCTTCTTATCGGCATGCCCATAAATTTCTGAAGAGCAGACATCCATTGATCATATTTGCAGTAAAAATCTTTAGACAATGTTAACTCCATTTCTACTACTCAAGCCTTTTACAAAAACATTTATACTGAAAAATAAATATTTTAATTTAACAGAAAGTATTTTCAATAAAAAATCGAAGAAAAAGAACAACTAAGGTCCATAAAAAACACAAGGGACTTGTTTTACCACAAAAAAAAATCTAATTCACATCTACAGGTAACTCTATAAACAAGAAAACGAGTATGAGCTCTGAAACATCTTGAACAAGAATACATATCCAAACTCATGATGCTGGAACAGGCCGGCCTGCGCCTGCCTAATATGTATAAATCAATGAACAGATCGTTGGAATGGGATGCTTTGGTCTATGTCCTTCAATATTTTTCATCATAAGCTCTCCTATCTTCCATTTTTAACATCTCTAGCAAGAAGTCATTCCAGTTATCGATCGGTCCTGGCAAGCACCAATGCACGCAATCATTATGCAATGTTACGTGCGTATCATTGGGCCAATGCCCATATTTGCTAGGGTGGCCGTCCGGTCTCAGAAGCATTGGTTGTGTTACATCCATAAGTCTAAGTTTCAGTCCTCTTCTTTTTGCTTCCTTTTCGGCAACTCTAAACTCTTCTATTTGTGTCATATAAATTTCTAAATTTGATCCCTCCAAACTTGTCTCATTGCTTTTATAAGGCTTTTTTCTTATACAATCCCCTCCTTCGTTCCACGCCCCGTTTTCAAAATGTGCTGGAGCAAATGTCCTTAAAAATGTTATACCCTTATAGTTTTTAAGACCACTGATCGCCTTAAGCCGTCCGTAACGCCTTCCTGTACCCATAGTACTGCCTTAAGTCGGGCACGCTGTAGTCTTGACAGTAATGACACCCAACTACTTTACCATCCTCATGATAAACCATTGGACTAAAAAACCAATGCCCTCCATTGATGATCACATAGCTGAAATCCTCGATCTGAGTTGTCCAATTCTCATCATTCTCGTCGAGATACAGATGGTGGATTTTTGGTACATTTGGGACAGTAGACTCCAAAAATTCAGTCTTAACCAAATGAGGTGTCCAAAATGTTGCCAGAGTGAAGTTATATTTCAGATATCTCCACCTTTTGAAATGCTCGTCCGCTACAATGGACTCATCCACTGGATTCTCAACCTGAAAATGTAACAAAACACATAGCAACCTAAGACAGATTGGCACATAGCAACCTAGACTACATGTATATAGATTTTTCTGTGTAAATATGTACAAGGCTCGTCAATGCACATGTTCATGTCACATAGCAGTAATGACGCAATAGCGAGAGCTAGCTAGATGTGTAAATACCGGAAAGCAACCTACAACTACACCAATATAGTAACCAACGAAGACACATTAGGCCGCCTCTCAACGTCATTTTTATCACTGCATTATAGAGACTGGTGTTGACAGAACAACAATGCAGACTACATAGCAAGAATTAAAATCAGTGGAGCATATACGCTGAGAAATCATCGTCAAGACAGATCTGATCACTCACAACAAGTATCAAAAACTTTACCATATCCTTCTAAGTTCTAAGTCTAACCCTCTTCAGAAAAATTAAATTTACAAAGACTCAAGTTCTGGTTGGCAGGAAGTAAAGACAGAATAACATTAGTCCTTAGGCGAACGGACACATTCTGTCACTATACATTCTCTTAATACACTAGTACTGCATCTGCAAGCTGGTCCAGGATAATACAGACACTAGAATCCACCCAACTGAAGCTGGCGTACTAACTACGGAAATCGACGTTTTCCCTTCATTATGAACCCTCAAAACTCTTATCAACATTTTCAATCAGCCACTAGATTTTAGTACTCTGGATGTATTAATGATTAAGCTTTTCAAAATATGAAATATAGCAAGTAGCATTTGGTTTAGTGCAAGAAACCAAAAAACATCATCGGAAGAAAATGTAACAAAAGTTGGGAGCTTACTCGAGACAAAAGGCACATCAAAGACTGCATATGGTTTCTTCCAACAGAATCACCAACAAAAGCCATAGATTTATCCCTAACCATTTCCAAGAACTGAGCAGGGTTGAAAACAGGAAGATCACAACCATCAGGCTGCCATTTCCATTTCAAATAATCAATATCAGGCCGGCCATACTTCATGCAATTTTGGTACTCATGTATTGCCCAACATGTCTTATTAGTGTAATAAGGTGCCTTCATGTCACGTACCCATTCACCCGAAAACAAGTCACAGTTTTGCGCAAGCTCGACAACGCTCAGCTCTGCTTGAGTTGTAGTTTTGGATGAAGATGGAATGAAAGGTGTTCTGTTTAAGTGGAAGTAGGATTTAAGAGGGTAATGTTGCATAGGGCCTAATAGAGGAATGATTGTAAAGAAAAGGAGGATTGGGATAAGCAATGCTACTATTTTTGTATGGCTTTTTTGGTGGTGATAGTCTGATGATGGTGTTTGGAGTTGCTTCATTTTGAGAGATGTGGGTATGGAGGAGGGTAAGGAATGGGGATGATGAGGCCTATGGGAGAGTAAATAGGAGAATGTATCTGACATTAATAGTCTTTGAAATTATAAGTGCTAAAATTTTTGGAGAAGATGTTGATTGGTTTTATTTTTAATTAGAATTGTAAGAGGGTTAGATGTGTTTGGTGTTGACTTATGTTGTATTATGTATGGTGAATGATTAAGGTTAAGAGAGTTGTTGGATTTGATTAATCCGATTTGTAAAAATTAATCGTATTAAAATTAGACAGTTGAATTGGCGAAAATTATAATTCTTTTTGAAAAATCATATAACTGCTATTGAATATTGGCAATTACTGTTAACATGTATGGAGTAAGATATGTAGCTGTTGAATTACCTCTGGAAATTTTAAAAAACAATCTGAGAAACCAATCTTTCACTTTCGTCTAACGGGTTGATTTTTCTGAGAAAAAACAGAGTGACACACAGTGTATTATATTCACTCGAATGTACGATTCATCCACACACTCACCTCCTGGCCTCATGCTTTTTCTTTTTGCATTTTCAAAAGATAAGAAAAGTACATGCTACAATGATAATGATGAGTTGTTCAATTGAATTCAACTTCAAATGAAATTGCAATTAAAGTATTAATCGTTTTATAAAAAGCGGGCATTAGACGGGAAAATGCCAAAAATAAATACTATTAAGAAGTACATATATTTATACGTAGGACAATAGAACATCATCTCAATCATTGATATTGTGCTAATGCTCATCCAATTGTTCTGAATTAACATTTGGTACTAAATGTGAAGGGATGAATAAGATCATGTCAAATTACATTTTTTCTCTATTTTATGAAAACAGTATTATATCCAAAAAGCCAATTTTAAAATTTAAATAGCAAGAAATGTACCTGCAAAAAAGAGACAGGTTGATATTTTCAAATGATTCAAGTTACACAGTACAATGTAACGTTTAAAGAGTAGGAGACATGTAATGTCTACAGGCAGCTTCTCTCTCTTAAAACTCTCCCGCTGATCCCTCCGTTCCCCGCCGATCTCCGTTTCTTCTGTGAAACGGTTGCTGCAGGTTTGGTGGCTTCTGGGAGGCGGTCTTCGTGTGGGAGTTTGATGGAGGTCTGTCTGAGCTCCGTCGACTTCTCTCGGGTGGCGACATCGGCCGGTTCCCGCAGTACATCTTTCACCGCCGATCTCGTTGTCCGGAGAGCTTTTATTGTTTTTTTGTTTTTTGTGGCAGTTCTGTTTTGGTTTGCTGTACGTACGCTTGGTTGGGTGGCGGTCGGTGTCGGGTTTTTTGGTTGCGTTTTTGTCCCGGTGTTAGCTGCCTCCGTTCTGTTGGCTCGACTAGGTTCTGGCCTGGTTGGAGCTCTTCTTGTTCCGGTTTGGCTCAGTTGAGGAGTGTTTCCACCGTCGGTAGGTTGGTCGGGTGGTTTCGGGGTGGCCGTTGTGGGTTGGTTCGGTGGTGGGTGTGTTCTCTCAGCTGGGTCGGATTTCGGTCTTTTGTTTCCCGGCTGTGGTGGTTGGTTGGAGTCTGTTTTGGCGGTCTACTTCCCTGTTTCAGTCCGGTGAATCTTCTTGTTACGAAGGGTGGCCTGTGGGTGGTTGCGTCGCTGCCGTGCTGCTCCACGTGTTGCTCGGCGTTGTTGGTTCCGTCGCTGCCGTGCTAGGTCGGCTGCTGTCGCCGCTCCGTCTGGTCGGTCGAATTGCTGCCGTGCTTCCACGTCGGCTGGTGCGGTGTGTTTCTTGGTGAGCTGCCACGTGTCGTCTGCTGCCACGTGCTGCTTGTCTTCTTTTTCCACCTGTCTTGAGATGCTGTTCCTTACACTTGCTTTGTCGCCTTGCTTTGTCGCCTGACGTGGCTTCCCTTGGTGTAGACATGTGTCCTACCCTTAGCCTGAATACTGTTCGCTTATAGTCACGTCCTCTGCTCCTGCCTCTCTGTTACACGTGTTCTGTAATTCAATTCAGGGACTATTCTAGACAGCTGGTGCTCTCAGATACCTTCTGAAATATTCACACTGATATTTTTCAATTACTAATGACTTCTTGGAGTTCCGGTAATTCAGAATGGTCGTTCAGCTGGTGCTCACAGTCTCTTGCTTCTGTCATGCCTATTCTTTGGTACTGAGGCGAAGTACCTCGTACACTCTACGCTTAGTCAATTTTATTCTGTGTTCGAGGTCTCCATTCGCTTTGTCGATTGGGATTAAGTCCTCTTTATGTACCTTTCGAGTCTTACTACTCAATCAAAAAAAAGAGTAGGAGACATGTCAGGAGTTGAATTTAGTTAATGATATTATAAATGGTAAATTATACTTAAGTAATGGAAGAAATGCAGCCAGAGCAGGAGCTATTCATATGGACACTTGCATCTACACCTGCATTGCCATCTTGATCTACCTATTCAGCATCAAATCGGAATTAACGCCGGATAAACCATGCAACGAGAATGAGCCTCTACAACTACATAAAGAAACTTAATCCAATACTGACCATCCAAGGCATTCATACAGATTACAGAACACTTTTATTTATTCGATCTTCGTAATAGAATTTGAGAAGATGGTTGATAACTCACAAAACTTGAGCTACAAAGCTGGAGAGTGCAAGGGACAAGCTCAGGTGCATTTCTATCTTTGCTTTAAGCTGGAAATGTGGTGTACGATGTTGATAGATTTCTGAACTGAATGGGGAGATATACAATTGCAGGAGAAGGGAAGTCGGATGATGGAAAATGCCCGCAATGCGGCTAACTCTGCTAAAGAATCTTGCCAAGAGGTCTGCATTGATTTGAATTTCTTCGATAAGTTGAGCAGTTGAGCTTTTGTGTACTTACTGATTCTAGTAACTTCGGAACTCATGAGTAATTTTGTTATATACATGTAGGCTGGGCAACAAATGCAGGCGAAAGCGCAAGGAGCTGTTGATTCGATCAAAGATGCAACTGGCATGAACAAATGAAGATCTCTCCCATATGCTCCTCTTCTTGGAATAATTTGCTGCCTTAGCTTGTTCCGAGCTGCTCCCACTCTTTAAATAATTAGATTTGTAGTTTCCATTTTCTGGTGTAATTTGTTTTGCTTTCTATGTCTTTTTTTATTTTTCTCTAAATTTATTTGCAAGTTCGTTGAAATCGATAATATAATATGTATCCAATCCAAGCAGTCTACACCTTTTGCCCAAATTATTGGTTTAGGTGAACACTTAGTTAATTATAAACTCCTCCTGTTTTAGTAAAAAATCCATAGCATTTAGAAAATTCAACAAGAAATGTATCAAATATGAAGTGCAGATTTATTATAGAATATAAAATATAATTCATTGATCCTTAAAATTTATTTTGCCTGTACCGACGATAAGTGTGTACTAAACGTCGGACTTTATTCAATTTCTGTGTAAATTGTTTTGAGGTTGAGGCGTGTCAAATAATTCAGACTATCAAAATCTATATACAGGGGTTTGGGCATTGGGGTTTTGTGATAAAAAACCACTCCATGCGTATCATATTCTCCAAGTATATTATGTTAAATTTATGACAGATATAAGCAGAATGAATGATAGTCTAGTTGTTAAAATATTCATAATTTTATTATACTGTTATTAGTAAAAGGTAACAAATCTACATTATTACATTTAATAAACGGATGGTAAATGAATACAGATGACTTTATCCGTTTAACTAAATAAATGGTTAATGGATTAATTTAAATGGACTGATGATGGACAATAAAATGATACTAGAATTTACGGGCCTACATGCATAGATGTCAACTGAAGAGAATGTGTTTAATAATATGAAAGTCAATTGATAAATTATCCCACATCGACCAATTAATTAGTTATTATTAAGTATATATTGAATATTAAATCATTCCAATCATTCATTCAACAATGAATTTAGAATAGTTATTTTACTTGTAATATTGAAGAAACATTCCAATCATTCATACCGACAATTTCACACTAGTAAATTTTCCGAACTTATTCTGATCACTAATATTTCAATACCTCAGTAAAAAGTAAGAACTGAGTAGACTTAATTGCGTCATTATTTTAATGTGAAAATAAATACGAGTATTTTTCAACTAAACAAACCTTAACTATTAAGTAAATACGAGTCTCTTTTAACTAAACCGACTTCCAGTGCCTCTGTAAAGGCAACTATATAAAGTCTGTCGCGACGACCGACTTTACCAGCGTCCGCATTTTCCCCGTTCATGGCCGAAATCCGGAAGCTTCTTGACGTCATCAACGAATCAACAACGTCATCATCATCGACTTCGTCATCTGATATCTATCAAGTCCTCCGCTCCGATTCAGTAAACCTAGGGTTTCAACAACTCTACTCGATTCTCAATCACGCACTCGATGACCTCGGCGATGGAAAATTCAGGTTTCAGTGCTGGCAACAACCTCAGATTCGCTCCATCGTCTCTGTCGTACAGGTCATCGTTCTCGTTGTCAGATCTCTTTCCGGTAATCATTTTCTTCATCATCGTCTGCTTTTTTCTTTTTATTTAGTTTAATTTTGTTTTGGTTGAATCCATGATTTATTTGTGCTTAATGGATTTGTGTGTGATTTTGGAGTAGTTGAACTTGTGGAGCCTATAGTTGTTACTACTGTGGAAGCGGCGATAGATTTTGCTACAAGCTGTCTGGAGAGAATTGAGTTTAGCTGGGATGATACCAGTCTTCAGGTTGGTTTATACTTGATTTGAATTGTTGTTTTATATGCCTCGTTGGTGCTCAGTTTATTTCTGCTTGGAATAGGAGTTAGCATCTACGCTCCACCACAGTAACAATACCTAAATTGATAGGAATGTGCTGCACTTGGCGAACTGATATACTTTGTGATTTGTTGTTTTTATGTGTTTTAATGATAATGCTTGTGTAATTCTCTGTATGGAAATTCACCCAACCTGCAGGATGATCTGATACATTTGTTGGAAACAACATTAACGGATAAAGCAAATAAGGAATGTGACGTGGCTTGCCTGATGTTTCTAATGTGGGGGATTTGGTACCACTGGATACTGTCCAAAGTAGCAGTTCTTCATTGACTTACGGCACACAATGCTACATTAGAGGTACGTTTGCTACTGATTTTTACACCTTACTAAATTTTGTTTCATCGTTTCTTATTTATGATTTTTTTGAAGGAGCCCGTTGTTTGAGAGAAGAAAGAACAACAGATCTTTTCGTAATGGCTTAGCATCAGATTACATACCTAGTGAGTGTGAGCTGGATACAGTGAGTGTACTTAGTACGGACCGAAATTGGACTCCACTGTATCAGTTTCTCGTCACTGGGCAGCTGTTCATCTAGGGTGCTTTAATCGGCTTCTTCAACTGAGTAGGACTCTTGCTGAACCTTCAGTTAATTTTGATGAGCCTGCTATCACAAAACGACTGTCATTTTGTTTAAGGGTTTTGAAATTGCTTGGTTGTCTAGCAAAAGAGACACCATTCATTGAACGCAATGAGGCATTGTTGCAAGCAATTGCCTTGTGGACTGGAACACTGCCCAACTTTTTCGGTCATGCAGCTGATTGCATAAGTTCCCAAACTAGTGCTGAGTGTAGCATTGAGAGCATTGGAATCCTTGTGTTGGAAGACTTTCTTCTGCTTGTTAAGATACTATTTGGGAATACCAATTTGTTACAAAATATCCAGGCATGTATAGTAGCTTCGTTATTCAATAAGACAGATCCCAGCAGATGGGGGTGCAACAAAGTTATAACAACGATGAAGACCCCTTTGGCTTTTACTCCACAGGTTGTTCTTTACTTATTAAAACTAATGGATGATGTTCAGAGACAGAAATACCAGAGTATATACTGGACGGTGTATGCACCTATGCGTCATGGTAGTATTGTTGATCCTTTGGTTGAATCATTACTATGCCATGTCCATTCCGAAAAGGTTTATTTGTTGAAACAGTATACAGTGGATGAGTTGTTGAAGATAATATTTCCTTCATCAATACAATGGCTTGATAATATGATTCGTCTGGTTTCCTTATTCCATTCTGAAGGAGTAAGGCTCTATCCTAAGCTGGAGAGATCAATTTCTAGCTGTGTTAAATCTGGCGGGCCTTCTGAATTTGAAAATTCTTTGTGCCATGATGAAGAAGCTCTTTTTGGAGACCTTTTCTCTGAAGGTGGCCGATCTGTCGGATCCGGAGATGGATCTGTTTCACCTTCTTCTGTTGAAACCACATGTAGCTATGGAAGCATGTCAGTTCGGGCGGCATCTGAGTTACTCAGTTTCCTGAGAGGTTTTATTTTTGCTCCTGAAAAACGGTTCTCCATTTATGAAGATAGTTGCAAGCATTTTGGTGAATTCCATATCGATGCTTTGCTTTCTATCATCAGTTGCCGTAGTTGTTATTGTGATGATAAGACTGGTACAAGTGAAGAGCTAACTCTTGAGCATAGGAAGACCGGGGATATTCATGACCTTTCCTTCCAACTAATGCACAACATTATTACATTTCGCGCTTTACCTGCCTCTCGTGAAGAGTATCTTGTGAAGAAAACTCTGGATGCTGAAGGTGGTAGTTTTCTGTACAATGACATGGCTTTGACACTATCTGCTCAAGTTCTTATCTGTCGTGTAGGTTTAGCTAGCGATGAGCTGGCGACTAAGATATTCACAGTCTACGCGGATTTTGTCATCAACAAGGCAAATGGTGTGGTTTCGAGTTGTGTAAATCTCAGGGATGTCATTGCAACTCTGCCTTCTATTCTTCATGTGGAGATGCTTCTCCTTGCCTTTCATCTGTGTTCCGAGACAGGGAAGGCAGCCCTTGCCAATCTTGTACTCGGCTCTCTCAGATCTGTGAATCTTCCAAGTACTGAACTTGGAAACCAACAATTGTCATGTTGGGCCATTGTACTTTCGAGATTGATTTTGGTGTTCCGTCATATGATATTTCATTCATCAACATGCCCACCACAGCTGCTTCTTGATTTGCGATCTAAACTCAGGGGGGCTCAGCTTCTTGGAATGAACTCTTCTAATGGCAATCCTATAATTCCTTATTCTTGGGTATCAACTGTTGATAGTTTGATGGGTACACGCCTTACAGAAGATTCTGTGATCAAAATCCTGCTCCCTAACCTTATTGATTTTGTAAGCTTCCCTGCACCACTTTCTAGTAAATCTCATGACATTCAAGGTCTGTCCTTAAGTAGGGATGCTATTTTTGACTGTTTGTCACGGATAATTGGACTATGGAGTGGAAACCAAGCTGGAACTGTAGAAGACCTATTACTGGAAAGATATATGTTTGCACTTTGTTGGGATATTCCTACCATCAACTCCCATCTACTAATTCAAGGGCCCATTACTTCAAATGATGTCGATGATACAAGTATGGAACAGCGCATACATGTGAATCGCCTACTTGTAGGTCATGTTGAGGATCTGGAGAATCATATCAACATCTCAGAAGTGATAGTAGGTCTCTTCAAGTACCTTGACGACTCATATATATTATTTGACGTCAGCAATGTTGGATGGGACTTTTTCAGAAGAAGCATGTGGTTGTCTCTTGTTCTCTCACTCCTTGATACTGGAATATCTACTTTCAGCTCGAAGGAAGAAGATATTAAGACAGGATTTACTTTGACCGAAGAAGAGTCCCGAGGTAAGGAGTACTTGAATCTTGCTCAGTGCTTGGTAGGGGCTATTTTTACGAATGGGAAAATCTCGTCGTTATTAAAGATGCTATCATCGACATTGCATAAATGCTTACAAGTGTATCAAATTACTTTGAGCTACATCTTTGATGATGTCCAATCTCGGTCAGAGGAGTTTTCACCAATCTGGCTATTGTCCAACATTGAATATGAGAGACAAGATGAGCTTGTAACAAAGTGTGGTTACAACCTTGGTCATTTGCAGGCATTTTATGAAATTTTATCAAAGATAGATGCCACGGTCAACAAAAAGGTATCAGGAGTTGTACCTAAGATACTATGGGAGTCTGTGCTGCATGGGCTACCCACATACAACCATATCTCTAGTGGTGCTCTTTTTTCTTACATTATTCTGATCAAGCAGATTATTCGCATTCTTGAAAAGCTTCTCAAAACCAAAAATATTGAAGGAGGTGTATTCGTAGAGACTGAAATAGCTTGCGAGATTCTGGATTCTGTTATGATTGTCAAGTCCGATAAGATATTTGAAACATTACATGGGAATTGCAAAGCTATCTGTAGCAGTCTGACTGAAAATTTTGGTGGACTAGATTACGGCATCATATATTTCTTGAAACAAACTCAAAAATTGTTGCAGGAAATAAATGTTAAGCAAGTGAAAGACAGTTGTATCCATGACTGTATGGTGGCAAGAGCAGTTGAGAAAATTGAAAACCTCAGGAAGGATCCCTCACTTTCAGTGACTTACAGATTTCTTACATGTGAGAATCAAAGTGAGGAAGTCAATGTGTTACATCGTACAGACTTTATGTTCCTTGTCGATGCTTTGGATAATTGCTCATCCGAGACTGTTGATGTTAAGGCCCTTACTCTGTTTTCTGATATAATGGGAGAAGAATCATCACTTGAATTCAAAAAGAAGTTGCAGAATAAATTTCTTGAAATGAATGTGTGGCCGTATCCAGATGGTTGGAGAGAAGACTATTAGGTCTCTCTGTGGTAGCACCAGATAGTAGCATCAGCGTCAGAAGCAGCTCACAGACCCTCAGAGAGACATCAATGAGTTTTGTATTGTGTCTTGTGTCACCTTCACCTGAGTTACCTTCTCAAGAAATCCAAAGTCATTTTTTTAATGCTGCTATGCAGTCCTTTGATACGGCATTTTTGAAGTATGATATCTTAGCAGCCAAGTCATACTTCCATTTTGTTGCACAGCTTTCAAAGTCTGATACATCCACCGAGCTGCTGGTCAGAAAGACGGTGTTGTTGCTGGACAAATTGGTTGAGAATGAAAAGCTGCTTCATGGTTTTAAGTTCCTGTTGAGTTTTCTTGGATCTTTATTGAGTGAATATGGATGTACTACTGGTCACGGTGACAAGGGCTCTTTAAAGTCGGCTTTTTCTGGCAGCGTTGGTACTGGATCTATTATCTCTCGGATTGCAAGTGAATGTTCAGACTCCTTAGTATTTTCTGCTAATGACAGAGGTGGATTGGCATCCATTGAGTGTGATGCCATCTCTGTGGATGAAGATGACGATGGAACGTCTGATGGTGAAGTGGCAAGTTTGGATGAGGATGAAGATGGCATGGGCGAAAATGCTCTTGCATCCAAGGTTTGTACCTTTACATCCAGTGGTAGTAATTTCATGGAGCAGCACTGGTACTTTTGTTATACATGTGATTTAACTTTAACAAAGGGATGTTGCTCTGTCTGTGCAAAAGTGTGTCATCGTGGTCATCGTGTTGTATATTCACGGTCAAGTAGGTTTTTCTGTGACTGTGGGGCAGGTGGTGTCCGAGGTAGCAACTGCCAGTGCTTGAAACCTAGAAAATTAGCCAGCGCAAACAGTGGAGCATTACAATCTGTTGGTAGTTTGCAGCCCACTGTCTCCCTTACTGGAACTGGAAGGCATTTTCTGGACAGTGATTCAGATGTTGAAGAAAATTTGTCTACGGATGTGGAGAATCCTGTTAAGATTTCTATCCCACAAGAGTTGCAAGGTAAACTTTCCCTCCTACTAATGGAGCTTGATGTTGAACAAAAAGTTATCGAGCTATGTTCCTTAGTAATGCCGAATATTGTTCACAGAAGAGATACAAACGTTACTCAAGAGAACAAAGTTAAACTTGGTGAAATAAGATTATTTGTTATAGTACGGATCTTCTGCAGTTGAAGAAAGCCTATAAAAGTGGATCAATGGATCTTAAGATGAAAGTTGAATACTCAAACGCAAAGGAGGTTAAATCACTTGTAGCTAGTGGCTCACTTGTGAAAGCCTTGCTTAGTGTCAATGTTCGAGGTCGGCTTGCTGTTGGTGAAGGTGATAGAGTTGCTATATATGATGTCGGACAGCTGATTGGGCAGGCAACAGTTGCACCTGTCACAGCGGATAAGGCTAATGTGAAGGCTTTGTCTAAAAATCTTGTTCGGTTTGAGATTATGCAAATCACATTCAACCCATTTGTAGAAAGCTATCTTGCTGTTGCAGGTTATGAGGACTGTCAGGTTTTAACCGTAAGTCCCCGCGGTGAGGTCACTGATCGTCTTCCTATTGAGCTTGCTTTGCAAGGTGCATTTGTCAGACGTGTTGACTGGGTTCCAGGATCTCAAGTTCAACTAATGGTAGTTGCCAACTCATTCGTCAAAATTTATGATCTCTCTCAGGATAACATAAGCCCCTTGCATTACTTCACTTTGCCTGATGATATGATTGTCGATGCTTCTGTTATTATTTCTTCTCAGGGAAGAATGTTTCTTATCGTGCTGTCAGAAAGTGGCAATTTATTCAGACTCGAAATATCTCTGAATGGTGATGTTGGGGCTAAGCAACTGAAGGAAGTGATTCCTGTAAGAGATAGGGAACGGATTGTGCAGGGCACATCATTGTACTTTTCAGTGGCATACAAGTTGCTTTTCGTATCATATAAAGATGGAACTAGCCTCATCGGCCACTTAAATTCTGATGCGACGTCGTTGGCTGAGATATCTTACATATATGAAAAAGAAGATGGTAACCTACAACCAGCATCACTTCATCGTTGGAAAGAGTTACTTGACGGAAGTGGGTTGTTTGTTTGCTTTTCCAATACGAAATCAGCCTCACTTGCAATTTCCATCGGGGAGCAGGAAGTTATTGCTCAGAACTTGCGGCATGCAATCGGGTCATCCTCACCACTCGTTGGAATTACTGCTTACAAGCCTTTATCGAAAGATAAAATCCATTGCCTCGTGTTACATGATGATGGGAGCCTTCAGATATACTCACATGTGCCAGCAGGAAATGATGCTGGGCTGAGTGAGTCATCTGATAAAGTTAAGAAACTAGGTCCTCGTATCCTAGAAAACGACGCATATGCTGGTGCTAACCCAGAGTTCCCTCTTGACTTTTTTGAAAAAACATTTTGTATCACATCAGATGTGAAATTGGGCGGTGATGCTGTCAAGAACTGTGATTCAGAAGGAGTGAAGCAGAACCTGGCTTCAGACGATGGTTTCTTAGAAAGTCATAGCCCCTCAGGTTTTAAGGTCCTGTTCATTACATATTACTGTTATATGATGCATATTTTTTCCTTTCAGCATTTTCTACACTAGAAAGCTTCATTAGCTTTAAATATTTTTGCTAATCATGAAAGGCTTGTTGCTATAGCCTTCTTAGCAAAATGAGATTAACTAATTGATTGGTAATATACACTTACACAGTTTCTTATCCAGGCCCGGTCTCTTAAAATGAGCTTGTAAATAAGAGTTGCTAAAGATGAAATGAGTTATATTCTTTTAATTTCAATTAATTAGTGACTAAGATCTCTGAATTTTTAATGTAGATGATAATTGCAGTTCGGTAATTGTATATGTATAATAGTGATAGGGTGATACATTTAACAGAAAGTATTGGAGGTTTTGCTGTAATTTTGTGGTTTGTAATATCGTTCTAAAAAGTAGTTTGGACTATATGCAATCACTCATATTTGAAACTTGAATCTATACTCGTATTATTTCATGAGCTGGCTCAGTCGTTATTTAGTCTTTTTCTTGGTTGCTGATAATGTTGTTCTTTTGATATTACTTTAATTGTTGGTGTCTGTTGTCTGCAGATTACTGTGTACAATTTAAATCCGGATGTTGTTATGGTTGGGTTTCGTCTACATGTGGGAAACACGGCATCTAACAACATTCCCTCTAGTATCACTATCTTCCATCGAGTGATTAAGTTGGACGAGGGGATGCGATCGTGGTATGACATTCCTTTTACGATTGGCGAGTCGCTACTTGCTGATGAAGAATTCACAATTTCAGTCGGTCCAGCATTTAATGGAACCTCTCTTCCTAGAATAGACTCGCTGGAAGTGTATGGTCGAGCTAAAGATGAATTTGGTTGGAAGGAAAAAATGGATGCAGTGTTGGACATGGAGTCCCGCACTCCTGGAAGTGATAGTTGGGTTGTGGGATCTGAGAAGAAATTTCATTCCATGCAGTTTGCTCCCATTCAAGACCAAGCGGTTGCAGCAGGGCTTAAGTTTCTTTCGACATTCTATTTGGTATCTAGGTTCTCTGTAGGATATAACACTGAGGAAGTGATATCAGATTTGAGCAAGCTCAAATGCAAGTCATTGCTGGAAACGATATTTGAGTGTGATAAAGAACCCTTGCTACATGCTGCCGCAAGTCGCGTCTTGCAAACCATTTATCATAGAAAGGAGCTTTACAAACAGGTGAGCTTGGCTACTTTGCTTGCGTTTTATTCTTTTTGGTTATCGGCTTTATAACTAATGGTGACAAACTATGCAGGCTAAGGACACTTTGCGGCTTGTTGGAGTATTGAAATCCACCTCCATGATATCCTCTAGATTGGGGATGGGATGCACAAAAGGACAGTGGATTGTAGATGAGTTCACGGCACAAATGCGTGCTGTATCTAAGATTGCACTTCAACGCCGATCAAATTTGGCAGCTTTTTTGGAGATTAATGGTATGCACACTTAGTTTTATATGCTGTCTAATTGTATCACCATCACTCCGGTCATGGTTAATAAAAATTTATCCTAGTTTGTTTTTTATGAGAATTAAACACTTTCTGTAAACCTATTACAAAGTAGCCTCTCCTTCGGGCCAGGGAATTCAGCCTTAATTAACTTATGAAATTCAACCTACTATACAGTTAACATGAGTTTTGACTTTTAGGGACGACGTTTGAGACTTAATCTGGAGTAAAACTTGACAATAAATTACAGTGTTTTGACAAATTATGCACTGATGGTCACTGCCACTTCTAGATACTGGCTGCATCATACTCTTCTGTTTATGCATGGAAAGCATTATCTGTTAGGTTGAATGTACCAGGTTATTTGTGTGCCGCTGCACACATGTATGCTTATTAGACACGTCTGCCTGTGCTAATTGGTGTTCTGTCGAACTGATAGGTTCTGAAGTCGTGGATGGACTCATGCAAGTTTTATGGAGAATTCTTAATGTGGAGCAACTGGACACCCAGGCAACAAATAATATTGTTATATCCTCAGTGGAACTTATCTATTGTTATGCCGAGTGTCTTACTTTACATGGAAACGAGGGTGAAGGGCGGTCTGTTGCTCCAGCAGTGTCACTGCTAAAAAAACTCTTACTCTCACCCAACGAAGCAATCCAAACTTCGAGCAGGTAATCTTTTACTATGTGACCATTTTGAGTTCAATGTTTATATTAGTGTTCCTCTTTATTATAGATTGGTGAAGCACCTTAAGCTATATCTTCCTTTATTTCTGTTTGGATTTTGGCAGTCTTGCATTGTCGTCAAGATTGCTCCAGGTCCCATTTCCAAAACAGACATTGTTATCAGCAGATGATGTGGATAATGTAGCCAGTACCCTCCTACCTGTTGATACTCCTGGAGCAACTTCCATTTGATGATCGAAGATGATGGAACTCCTTCGGTCCAATATTGTTGTGATGGGTGCAATACTGTGCCAATCCCTAGGCGGCGATGGCACTGTACCGTCTGCCCTGATTTTGATTTATGTGATGCATGCTATGAATTGTTTGCTGCTGGCAGACTTCCTTCCCAACAGCATCCGAGAGACCATCTCATGACAGCAATTCCAGTGGAAGTAGAAACAGTGGAAAGAGATAACAATGAACTTCACCTCTCAGCAGCTGATTTGAGTGATCATAATCCGATGCAAATCTCAACCGAAGCCAGCACACGAAACTCCGCCGCATCAATTCATGTACTGGAAACTAATGAATCTGAAGAGTGTGCTGTGTCGACAGCAGACCTAGTTTCCATATCTGCTTCAAAGCAAGCTGTTAATTCAATGCTTCTTGCTGAACTGCTCGATCAGCTAAAGGGATGCCTGAGGTCAACATCGGGGATTTGTGCTATCCCTATGATGCAATTTTTTTATAGATTGGCTTCTGCTGTTGGTGGACCACTGGTACACAGTTCTAAGACTGAAGGCTTCAATTTGGAGAGACTGATCCGGTGGCTTCTGGATGAAATCAATATCAACCAGTCTTTCACACCTAAACCTCGTTCGTCTTTTGGTGAAGTCACTATTCTGATCTTTATGTTTTTCACTTTGATGCTTAGAAACTGGAATCAACCTGGTAATGATGGCTCGGCATCAAAATCAAATGGAACATCAGATCCTCAAGATAGAAATCTGCCTACAGATCTTGCTTCTCAACCTTCCATGG
>QZGG01003589.1:0-22225 GCA_006409495.1 Sedum album | reverse complement strand
ATTGTGTGTTCTGATTAGAGGACTGTGAGTTCTGGTTGTCTCCTCTGTTAACCTTTCTGAGTTTCCTCATAGCATCCAGTTTTGTCATTCTTAGTGCTCTGGTGATCAAGGCAGTGGATTCATCAAGGTCCTCATCATCTTGAGCATCAGTCTGGACTAGTTCAAACGCTTTTTCAACTTTAAGTGCCAGTGACTTGGACTTTGTAGCTTCTCTGGAGGCCGTCTTCCTTTGAACACAATAGCATGTGATTGAAGTCTCGCTACAAGTTCTTCCAGTGTTATAGCTTTAATATCTGATTGAGCATGAAGAGCCATTGCTATGTGATCCCAGCTAGGATCCAGTGCCTGGAGGAACCGGTGAGTGATTCTCCAATCTTCCATCTTTTCCCCAAGAAAGACTAGTTGTCCCACACATGTCTGGAACCTGGAGTGGAAGTCCTCCAGAGATTCATTCCTTCCCTGAGCAACCGACTCATACTCCTTGAGTGCTGTCAATATTCTGTTCTTCTGGATATCTTCATTCCCAGAGTACAGTCTTCTCAGGGCTTCCCAAATCTCATTAGCAGTGTCATAACCTAGAATCTTCCGTTTGTCTCCTTCGCTCAGTGCTTGAAGGAGAACTCTTTTGGCACGATGATTCTTCTCAACGATCCGATAGTCTTCTTCATCATAAAGGTTCTCATCCTTAACCAGCATCATTTGGTCCAAAATTGGTTCATCTCCTCTAGTAATGACCTTCCAGACTTGAGCATCCAGAACACACATGTGACTTGAACTGTTTGACCCACCAGTCATATTCTCCCGATTTCACTGGTGGCGGTGTCCAATCTCTGAAGTTTTTAGCCATGATACCTGCAAGCTAACACAGATCTAGAGCACCGGGCTCTGATACCAATTGTTGGATCGAGGTTAGCTTGTACTTCTAGTCGTGAGGGTCGACTTGTCCCTCGATACGACTAGTCGCAGCGGAATAAACAAAAGTAACTTAATGAATGAAAGTAAATCAAGACTCACGATTTTAGGTGGAAACCCAACTGGGAAAAACCACCCCTTCCAGCAGCTACTGGAAGGATTCTCAACTCCGAACTTTATTAATGTCTTTGGTTAGGATTACACTTGAATCAGCTAGTACAACTCCCCGTTTACTACTGTTCTAAGCTGCACCCTCTGCTCCTCAGACACCACAACTTCGAAGTTCTGCAGCACGCTGTCTCAGGCTAGATGGACTGATGCAGTCTCTAGCCCGCTACCAAAAGCACCCGAACCAACGTAGTAAACGCGGTCACGCTTGCTGCCTCTGCTCGTCTCCTTGTGCTCTGATCTTGATCGCTCCCTACTCTCTCACAAAGTCACACCAAATCCGAGCTGCTATGCCAGGCTTTTATACTAAGCCACACATCTTCCAAATCAAACCCTACAATCCATGCAAGATTCAATTAGGAAATATCGTATCTCTTCAAATCTTCATTGAATATTTTATCTAAACTCTAAATGGCAGTTAGAATATTATCTCAAACGATATAATCAATTAAAGCAACCAATCCCTGATTTTTCTCTGGCCGAAATATCAGGAACTGCTAACGACTTCAGACTAGTCGTTGTTCGCGACCTGACCGTTGCTGGTATGTCTAGTGAAGCACAATCTGCATTCTCAATACACTAGTCAGTATTGATCACTTGTCATCATCAAAACCCCAAGGGTTCAACAATCTTGTTTGTAAGACGAGAAAAAAAGAATTTCATTATCGCTCATATTTACATGGACGATATTGTCTTTGGCTCCAAGACGAGTTTGGAGAAAATATTTAACAAACCTTGTACAGAAGCATGATCAGAAGTCTATTATATCTGACTTCTAGCCTACCAAATTAATTTAATCTCGACCAAAAAATTAATCTTAATCAATGGTTGAGATTAAATCCTGACGTCTCATAAAATTTATTTATCTCACAGGATCCCGACCCTATCGGTATATATTATTTAGATAACGAGAATTTTAAAAAAAATACTTCACTGAGGTTATGTGAACTGCTAAATGTACGTAATTGGATGTATGTACAACTTAGGTATAAATAACTAAAGGTATGATAAGATGGATAGGA
This sequence comes from Sedum album, assembly GCA_006409495.1. Classification (NCBI taxonomy): domain Eukaryota; kingdom Viridiplantae; phylum Streptophyta; class Magnoliopsida; order Saxifragales; family Crassulaceae; genus Sedum; species Sedum album. Next base: position 20,123 of record QZGG01003589.1, on the reverse strand, counting down.
TATTTGAGGATTCATAATCAGGTTCTCTACTATTTTAGCTAATGCATTTGAAGATACATAACTCATTGAAGGAGGTATTATGCATTGTTTCTTTATTTTAGTGTCATGTGGCCATTTTTTCATGAGGTTTACTCATGTAGATTCATCTTTTTTGGTGGATTCCTGAACTCCAGTTTGCGTTCGTTAATTGCATTTTCTCATATCAGATTTAAAAAGAAATCACAAATGGGAAAACTCGAATCTTTGTTGTTACATTTTTCTTCTGATTTCAATGATCCCAAAAGATGAGTAAAAGTTTCTAGCTAAAACATCTAAATTTGCTTGAAATTGGTAGACACCAAATGAACTTTCCAAATTATTCGAACTAGGTTGGATTAGATTGTTATCAGTTTGTATGATGAGCATGGGCGGAAATCGGAATTAGGGGCAAGTACCCTGCATTTTTTACTTTGATCAAAATGATGTCGTTTTGTTAAATAGTAAAACAACATCGTTTTACTCTTTTGGACGCTATTTAGTAGGGATGCACAACCGGCCCGGACCGGTGGACCGTAAATTTTTGAAAATGAGGACCGTAGACCGGACCGGACCGTTACGGACCGGTCTAATTACGGTCCGGTCCGGGTTTGGACCGTAAACCAGTAAATATTATTATTATTTAATTTTAAATTAAAAAAATTAATTAAAAAATCTTAATATTATATATTTTAAATTTTATTTATCTGTTATTTAATTGTTTAAATATTTTTGGTAATATATATGTCTAATTTATTAATTTTTGATGATAAATTTCTATTTTAATAAATATATTTTAAATATTTTATTAATTTATATATATTTAATTTATAGTACGGTCCGGACCGGACCGGACCGTAAATTTCTTGGACCGGACTGAACCGTAACCCGTAATTTCCAAAAATCGCGGACCGTAGACCGAACCGTATTTGGACCGGTTACGGTCCGGTCCGGATTTACGGTCCGGTTCTTATTTGTGCATCCCTACTATTTAGTACCTTGCTTAAGTTTTTTAAGTTTAAGTAAAACGACCTCATTTTAATTAAACTTCGAAAATAAAACAAAAACAAAAGGCGCAAACAGGAATCGGAAAGTTTGACGGAAGTAATCTTGATGTGGTTGGGATGGAATTTTGATGCAAATTTTTTAGAATATGATAACAGTGGATGGCTCTGACAGTGGATTATCGACGATAAAATCATTATATCAATTAGGTTTGTAATTTCTATATAATTAAATTTGTAAAAAGTAGTTGATATTCCAAATTATATGTTTGAAGTAGTGGTTTTATATTTAATGATTGAATCTGAAATACAAATATGGATAAGTTTGTATTGGTTTGCAAGAGAACACATGATTCTCACTATTTTGTTCATGTTATTACTGAAATTGATAATATTGTCGAAGAAGAAAGAGGTCAAACAGATGATCTCATAAACGGTATTATTAATGATCATGAATTGAGGAAAATCGTCAATGCTAATAATTTTCAGGCAAGAGAAGTCGTTAAAAGGGCATATGCACTCTAAGGTACTTGTCAACCGCATTGACAAGGTCATTTCAAAGTGGTTAGTTCAAGAAGTGAGAATGATTGAAATATAGTATTTTAAAGAAGGAGCTTTTATTTTCAATGTTACCTTTTTAAAGGAGACTCTGGAAAAAGAAATGATGTATCCATGAAAAAGCATTTCAAAATTGGAGAATGGGTTCGAAGAAATTTAGAGAAAAATATTGGCGAAGCAGGTAGCACTCATAATAAAGACAAAATGTTTCTTTACTTTCAATGATCAAAGACATAGTTTGACTGTAAAAATATCCGTGAGTCAAGTTTTAAAAGATTCATATCACACTCGTTTGACTGCAATTGTGGATGTTATAAGATTGTTACTTCAACAATAATTAATTTTTCAAGGTCGTGATGTAACGAAATTCTCTTAGTAAAGAAATCTTTTTGGAAGTTCTTGATTGATGGTATTATGTAAGATAAAGTTGGAAAGGTGACGAATGAGAATGCCATAGGTAATAATAAATTTATTTATACATCGATTTAAAAGGACATTATAAGAGCATGTCGATCTAAGACTACAATAGCAATCTTTAGTGATATTGAGGATAAATATCTTTTAACAACTAGTTGATGATGCTTGTGATTGTTCCTTCATAGAGCAAACAGCCACTATTTTAAGATATGTGAACAACCATGGAATCATTTGGAGCGCTTTATTGGACTTGTTCAAGTTGTTGATACCACGTGGATATCGTTAAAAATGGGATAGATGAAATTTATTAAAGTATGGATTATCTCTATCTTATCTGAGAGGTCAAGGTACGATGGAGCTTCTAATATGCGAGATGACCTTAATGGATTGAAGACTCTTATATTGAAAGAAAATCATTGTGCAAGATATATTCACTGTTTTGCTCATCAACTCCACTTAGTTATCGTGGCCGTTACACAAAGTTATTAATTTTTGTCTGATTTCTTTAGATATTTGTCTATGATTGTTAATATGGTTGGCGCTTCATGCAAAAGAAAATATCAATTTCGACAAGTGACACAACCCTTGGTAGAGAAGCTAGCAAATGGTAAAATTTATACGGAAAGAGGAATGAATCTTGAAGAAAGTTTGACTCGTTCGGGAGTTACATGTTGGGGTTTACATTTTACAACTATGTTTGTCTCCTATCTTTATAACCATCAACAATCAAAGTTCTAACAATATATTTAGTGATGTAGCCGATTACAAATCTTGAGGACTTGCCATCAAAATATTATTGAGGTTTTTATTTTGATACAATCGAATTACTTTGTTCAAAATATATTGAAGTCTATTAGATAAAACCGTGGAAACAAGAATAGTACTTATGTTGATGGGCCTAAAATCTCAAATTTCATAGGCTCCCTGAAATTATAAATTTCCACAAATTTTAGTGAGGTTGAAGATTTCGCTACCTTTGCATTATTATAAATACTTATTTTTTTGAAAAAACACGTATCACTATATTGTATTCCACCCGTCCCATTATTTTTTCGTTTCATATTAGGAAACAAAAGCTTAATTCTAAAATCCATTTGCCATATCTGTCAATTTCTTTTCGACATCTCCCATCATGTGTATCAGTCACTATAGTTAGCCTTTTGTGAAGCACATGATTATAATTGTTTGAAGGAATGTCTCACCTTATGATGGCGGAATTTTTCCTTTCAATGCTACTTAGTTTTAAATTTGTTTAACTTGACCTTAGCATCCTAGTTCTTTTCCTTCCACTATAGTTTGCCTTTTGTGAAGCCGATCATAATTGTTTGACGAAATGTCTCACCTTATGATGGATTAATTTTCCTTTTAATGGTACTTAGCTTTATATCTGTTTAATTTAACCTTAAAAGTTCCTCTAAGAGTCTCTTAAAATATACAACAATAATGCACCAAAAGATTTGAGAAATCAGGTTGATTTTAGAGTTCCTAAAAACGATGTGCTTTGATTATCATAAATTTGAGGGTTACTACTCGTGATAAATCTTGAAGCCGCGGAATTAAAGAGATAATTCCATAACCTCTATAATTGCAACAAAGAATATTCTTTGATATCTTAACATAGCTACTTTATATACTCTGCACATTCAACATTGTGAATTCTTCTAACTACAAACATATTTTCACTTAATTTTGGAGTTCCCTCTTTCTCTAACCTAGTGGATTCTCAGTTTCTTGCATCATTTGAAAGTCAAGTTTGGAAGGTCTTTCAGCATTCGGCAGATTTAGTATTCGTAGGTGTTGCAGTTGTTCATCGTTGGGTCACAAAGCTCATGAGTTTTTATACTATGTCAGCGTGGTGGACCATCAGAACAAAAGATATAAATTATGGAGTAATGTGTTTTCACGGCAAGTTGATCATAAGCTCATAGCTGAAACTGCACATGCCAAATCAGTAACCTTCAAGAATTTGATCGATAGTCGAAAGCTTAATTTTCAAGTAACCCATGATGAGATAGTGGGCGATGAGACAAATTTGTCAAATCAGAACTTCTTGGGTTCAGTACAAAACACTTCTACAAATGATGATGGCACCTGAAGATATCTTTATCATCTATTCGTGTCTATGGAGGTGGATATTGGACAAAGGTTGCCGTTTCATTAGTAATATTCTATTCATATGCAAAAGATAAAGTTGTGGTGGGCAAAGTTGTCTTGACAAATTAAATTTTATCTTATATGGTCAAACCGGTGACATGAAACTTTCAATCCTGGTGCTGATATGTAGCTCAGCCCAACAAGTTATGTGGCTCAGTGATAAGGCACTTTTGTATGTTATTTTAGTTCCTTCATACTGCTTAGATTTCTAACATTTTAAGTATAAGTTTACGGTTTTGGTGTAGTTTATATCTCAGGTTTATCAGAGAAGTTAGAACAAAAGTGCAACAAGAAGGCTGAATCTCGGAGAAAAGAACAACAAAATAACAAGACTGGAAAACCAAGGAGCGCGCGAGAAGTGTAGCGCGCGAGTAATGAGTCGCACAGCGCAGAGCAAAACGGTGACGTCAGCAACCAGCGACAAATCCGGAGCGATGACGTCATCACGCGCAAAGAATATTTCTAAAGCTGGTTTTTAGAGATAAAGATGATTTCCATATATTTTCTTGCCTATTTTATTGCTGAAACCCTAGCAAGCAAGACTATAAATACAAAGCATAAAGGAAATCACAAGAGAGAGCTAATTCCGCAATTCTGCCCTAGCTGCGAAGAGCTGTGCGCGCAAGCCTCCGACGCGAGCAGAGCGACGCGCCAATTCAGATTTGTTTTTTTTTTAGTTGTTCAAACTTAAACCTTGAGATGTATACATTCAGTATGTCTAGCTAATTTACTGAATTCGGTTTGGATTCTGATCTTTGAATAATATGTTTTGAGGTCTTGTTCTTAGTTGCATGATAAGTTTAGTATTATTACTCCAAGCTCAATTGCATGATAATTAGGTTAGATAGTTAAGCGAAGCCTTGACCCGCAGACTTAATTATAGAATCTATTGTCTATTGTTAAACTATCAGAGGTACGTGACAGTGAATGATAGGAGTAACGCTAGAATAGTTAATCACTACTTTGACCGGATTCGTGGTTAATTAGACTAGACCGAGTAGTAATATCATACAGACCTTGACCGGAATGTATGTGTAGGTTATTAAGCCTTGACCGGACCTTAACTTACGTGGACATTATATCATATATCTTTAGTGACCAATGATAAGCATAGAGTTCATAGTGACGAGTCTGAACCGAGCTCATCTCTGTTTCTGTTAAACACTTTTATAACTGCATTCTGTTGCGCGCCAGTGTTACTTGCGCGCTTGTTTTTCTCACTTTATTTGCTCACTCACAAACCCCCAGTTTTAGTTTGTAGATAAAAGTCAACTTCTCACCGTTCCCTGTAGATTCGACCCCATCTTACCCTTACTATACTAAGGAGGAGATTCGGGATAAATTTGCAGCACACAACGACATGCCGTCACTCAGCTCACATGAAAAACAGGAGATAATGTCTAATTTGTTGGCATTTGAGCAAGAAAGTTTTAAGATGACGAAAGTTAGACTTGTCGGCTTTACAGGTGCTCATGAAGGAAACAATTGAATGATACTCGTCTCATCAAATGGGTTGTCGGCTCATCGGTTTTTCAATATTTGGTAGATGAAGGTAATGAAGCTCACGATTTGGCAGTGGTCGTCGAACGACCCCGCCTCTTGCCATGAATGCCTTGATTTGAAACTGCCATGGGTTAGGGTCCTCCCAAGTAGTTCGTTGTCTTTTAGACCTCAGTGGGTAACATAACCATAATGTTTTGGGTCTTATTGAGACTAAAATTAGTTGCAAGAGATGGAATTTTTTGAGGGTTAAGTTAGGTTTTTTGAATTGCTTTTCTGTTGGCAATCAAGGAAAGGAGGACTCTCCATTTTGTGGAAGGAAGAAATGAATCTGTCAGTTATGAATTACTCTTTTCATCATATTGATACAGTTGTTCAATTGTCTCAACAAATTAGGTTTACTTTATTTTATGGGCATCCAATTACTTCTTTGAGGTCTAAAAGTTGAAATTTATTAAGGATGTTATCTCATATTTCTCATCTTCTTTGGGTGGTTGGAGGAGATTTCAATGAGGTATTGTCTGCTAATAATGTTTCTAATATGACTCATAGAAGTTGTAGTCAAATTCAGATTTTTCAAAAGGTGTTGCAAGACTGTGAGCTTTTTGATTTGGGTTTCAAGGGTCCGAAATATATATTCTCTAATAGAAGTTTTTGTGGAGATGAGTTCAAAGCAAGGTTAGATCATTTTTTGGTTAATGATACTTGGATGCGGGTATTTCCGAAGTGGATTTTCGACACTTATCTGTTATACTTTTGATCATTGTCCGCTTTTATTGCTACCATCTCCATATACGACAATTAAGTATAAATATTTCTATTTCGAGCCAATGTTGATAAGGAACGACACTTTTTCAGAAGTAGTAGTTCAAAGATGGACACCAGGTCAAGATGTCTCCTTTTGTGACAAATTATATCAGTTGCAAACAACTCTTTCAGTTTGGAATAAAGTAGACTTTGGTAATGTGAAAAAAGAATTCGTGATCTTAAACTACAACTTCGAGAATTTCAGAATCAAGCAAAGACAATAAACAATGCCACTTTAGAAAAAAATATTTCTGAGTAGTTAGAAGAATGGTTTGTTATGGGGAAGAAATTTTGTGGACACAACGGTCCAAGGTTACGTGGCTTGCAGAAGGCGACAATAACACAAAGTTTTTTCATCACAAGGCATCTAGGAGGCAAAAAACTAATGATATATCTTTTCTAGTTAGTGAAGCAGCTGTAGAAGCAAAATCTCTACCTCACATTTTGAAGATTGCAACAGAATATTTCAAAGTACTTTTTGACTCATATTCTGATATTTCCGCAGAGGCTTTTGGGGATGCATTAAGCTATATTCCGAGGTTAGTAAAGGACGGGCATAATCATATTCTTATGGCAAGTTGAGCCTAAATGTTATGTTTGCGGTTACTCCTTTGAAAATACTCCACATGTTTTCTTACACTGCTAGTGAGTTTTTCTACTGTTGCTGTCATTTAGATAAAAATCAGTTCACGTTTGTTTTAGTTACGAAGTGGTGGTTCCACCGAAATTCGGTTTTCAAGGGTTCTACTGTTTGGGATGTAAACTTTGCGCATTTGAAGGTTGATACGTGCTTAAATGGCGATTTCATTGACGCTACTCGAAGTATGAGTATCTGAATGCAATAATTAACTATGTTAGGTATTGTTTTGACAAAATGATTTTATGTAAGCCTCAGTATAAAGGCCTTAGTTGTAAGGAAAATAGGGAAATGAAGAATGAAACCCTAATTTCTACTCAACTATCTGCCTCCTCTCCTAACTTCAATCTGATTCTCATCCCCTTCGTCCTCTGATTTCTCATCTCCTTCATTGGCCCTTGTTTATCCGATACGAACTATCACGTTTGTATCAAAGGTGCTGTCACTTGCGAAGAAGTACACAAGTTTAATATCGGTTTATGATTTGGAGTCTTCTTAGAATTCAGAAATTTGGAAGACTCCTTCAAAAGGCTATGTTAAAATAAATTGTGTTGCTTCTTTTGATAGTTTATCAAGTCGAGGTGGTTGTGGAATAACAGCAAGAGACAACACTGGTGTGGTTATTGCAATCAGAGCCTTTATGTTTCAAGTAGGAGATAATAGTATGTCTATCGAAAGTGAAGCTCTACTGATGGCTATGCAATTTGCTTTGAAAAAGATTGTTCTGTTTTGGTGGATGTCCTGCCTAGAAGATCTCAAATTCCACAAAGGTATCCTTCAAAATTTCAGGAATGTTTACACTTGTTGACTCTTCATCATACCTGGAAATTGGGTTTAATTCAAATTTTCATGCTATAACATGTGGAGCTGGTATATTTTCATCCAGTGTATGTCGTCTTTCATCAAAAAAACATTGTGAATTCTTCTTCTCGATATATTTTCATCACCTCCTCATCAACATACACTATTAAGAGAATTGTATATTAATGTGATGGAGAAGCTGCGAGAGACAACAAAATGAAGTCGTGAAGAATTCAAATGATGAGATTATAGACAACCTCCATGCATCAAATGAGATTCATATATAGAGATTGTATCGTGTGAATCCAAAATGAAGACTGTGTTGATGTTATTTTCACTAAATGAAGGATTATCAATTATATCTATCATTGTCGGAAATACCAAACTAATCGTCATGATTTATTGAAAGTTCTTAAAACCAACATTAATATAGAGGATATCAGAATAATACTAAAGTTAGGGAAATTCACATGTGCTTAAAACTTGATACCAAATTTTGTTGCAAAATAATTTGAGGGTTGAGATCATGTGATATGGGTTAAGTTCTAGGACTTTAAGTATTTGTGAGACGGAAGGACGAAATCTCAACCGTTAGATTAGATTAATATACGGTTGAGATTAAAATTAGTTTTTATATAATGAGCGGTTGGATTTGCAAAAACCCTAGCGGTTGAGAGTGACGGTTACTTTTTTGAATCAAATCTCATCCGTTGGATTATTAGTAATCAACGGTTGAGATCATGTCTCACCGTCTCACATATATTTATGTGTCCTCCTAGAACCTTACTCCATGTGATATAGTGAAAAGATAAAAGGAGAACGAATGAGATTTAAATTAACGGATGAGATTATGATTGCAATCAAACTGTGTAGTTTAAATCACACGTGGGACCGTGAGACACAATCACAACTGTTGATTACAATCTAACGGATGAGATTTAAATTAAAAATAACTTTTAATTCAACCGTATGTGTATTGTTCAATTTCAACTGCCCAAATTTTATTGAAAATAATTTTAATCTTAATTGTTAGATTAATCAAATCAGAAGTTGAGATAAAGTCATCAGTCTCACAAATATATAATGTTTTTCTTGATATTTACCCACGTGAGATATTATATAAATGTAGAGTAAGGTTCTAGGAGGACAGATAAATATATGTGAGACGGTGAGACATGATCTCAACCGTTGATTACTAATAATCCAACGGATGAGATTTGATTCAAAAAAGTAACCGTCACTCTCAACCGCTAGGGTTTTTTGCAAATCCAACCGCCCATTATATAAAAACCAACTTTAATCTCAACCGTATATTAATCTAATCTAACGGTTGAGATTTCGTCCTTCCGTCTCACCAATACTTAATGTCCTTCTAGAACTTAACCCATTCATAAGACAAATTATAAATTGTTATTACTGATTAATCAATGATTAAGATAAAAATTAATTTTAATTAAATTAGGCGGTTGATTTGCGATAAACACGGGACGGTAAGATTTGACTGTAATTTCAATTTAAATGTCAACCGTTATATTATAGATTAATTAACGATCGAAATTGTATCTCACCATTCTACGAAAAATGATCGGTCCTTCTAGGAGTTTATAGTTTATACTATAATTTGATACCTTTGACTTTTACGAGTAACTTAGTTTAAGACATTACATTTCGACAGTCGAAAACGGTAGACAGAAACGCACTACAACTCAGCTTCGACGGAAGCTTTAATATTCAACTCCCATAAGCTACAATTGATTGAGATTGATCGGAGGAAGTGGGCAGAGTATCCTCGTTTTTGTACCATCTGGTCACCCTGCCCAGTTACAAACTGTCCCCATGCACGCCAGATGTTTGATAAAATGACCCCAAAATTGAGTTTGCAATCAGGTTCTGTTTTTACTCACTGTCATTGTTAAAATGACACGTTGTATTCAGAATGTCTATGATGGAATCAATGTTGCTTGCTAATATTTGAATTAGTAACATGTTTTTGTTAGATTGCAATTACTTTTGACCTCTCCTGAATTGTTGTTTGTGTGTTCCATGGCTCAAACTCAGTCTATTCGAAGACTTGCTAGAGAACATTACAAACGAAAGTTGGCCGATGGTAGGCTTAGATTTCTTGATTGGAAAAGAGTGACATCTAAAAGCTGATGGACTGGAGACTAAAGACTTCGTCCCTTTTACCAGGTTTAAAAAACTTTATCTGAAGTCTTATGGTCATCATCATTTGTCAATGCCTGTATTTATCCTTGTCAGCAGATCTAGATAGCACTCTTGTCTGTTGGAGCATCTTTGCTATCTGTGGGTGAAAAATTCTCAGTCTGGCTTCGCCTACAGGTCTAAAATCGTTGAAACTTCCATTATGCATGTCAGTAAACCAACTGCACCGGCCAGTTATGATTGAAGTGATTGTTCTATGATAATGGTTTGCTTTATTCGATTTCAACATGACCTTCCCCTGGCTGCACCAGAAAAGAAGTTGCCAATTGCCATAGGCCAAATGAGGTTTCAATATATGAGGATTTTACATGGCCTACATTTGAATGATGGTGCGCACTTGACTGAAGTAAAACACCACAGCTCTAGTTGGAAGCACACATTCCTGCGAACATATTGGGAAAACAAATGCAGGTTGAACACCTCGGTCCAGTCCTGCAGCATGACCCCTCCCTATAATCTACTGATTCTACTGCAACAACATGCTCCTGTGGAACATCTCCACATTTACAGCATGACCATTTAAAACAACAGCTCCAAGTGGTGTTATCGCACAAACAACGACTCCAGGTTTCGCCACTTGATCCCTTAAAACAGCAGTTCCAGTTCCAACAGCAGAATATCCTCCAGCAACTCCAGCTCCAGCAACTATTACTGCTAATTTGACAGCAGGATCCCTTGGGGAAACACGAGCAGCAAGAATTCCAATTACAGGACCAACCCAAACTACTACTACAACAAGAAGAAAAGGTTGGCATTTTGCAGGAGCCTGAAATTAAACAACAGCCAGACAAACTGGTGCAGCTACACAGGAAGCAGCTCCGCTTTTTAGAATTTAAAGATGATATTTCAGGCTTCTTAATTCTGCAGCGTAAAAAAGAAACAATGATCCTCAGCGTCCAGCCTTTAAGCATTATATCTTTTATAATGACAATTACTTACACTGAGGAAGGCAATGGCTTGCTGTGGCTCTTTGCTTTGATTTTATGGGAACCCCGGTGCGCCTCTGATATACGGGCATTTGCTTCTGTACTATGGTCATGAGTCTTTTGAACTTTTTGACTTTTTTTAAAATCACGGTTCACTATTATTGGTTAATGGTGTGCGTCCAGCTTCGTCCCGCGCCTCTACTGAATGCACTGCTAGCTGTTTCTTTTTTAGCTACCATTGATGGCTGGTCAGACATCACATCTTCAGATAAAGAAAAATCTGAAGGTTTGCGGAGGGAGACTTCTCCTATCATTAACCACTCCGTTATCGAAACAGACATGATCGTCTTGTAAGCTGAACAATGACTCATTGGATGCAATGCTCCACTCTTGAGCGTACTGTTAGTCTGTAAAAACTGACGATGAACTCCTTTCATGTTCATAATCCCAGAACAACGGTCCATGACTGCAATGAAGGACGTTGCCTCTTTGATGTAAATAGTGGGAATTCTTGACTAATGTCAGGAACAAATCAATGGATGATCTGATACTATACGGCCTGTCATCATCCACATGAGAATTGCGGGCACTAGCAGTATTTTTCGGTTTTGAAATTTCTGCTGCTGCAATGGTCTTTACTGTTTGCGCCGGCTCAAATAAAACCTCATACGAACCTTCTGAGAGCTTGCTTAAATCAGTACGGCATTCCATAACTTGCGAAGGAGAACAAAACAGCTGCCAGCCTCCTGTAAGAAATAAATATCGGCAATACGTCAAAAAGTATTATTTGAAACTTGTTTCATCTATTGACTTCATGTCATTCTCGTTCTAGGTAACTGAGTAGCTAAACGTCTGCAAAAGAGCTCGCACCTGTTGACAATGTGAAATGTCAAATGTGAAACCTAAAAGAACCCAAATATGATGAAGGGGTGCTCTCAATCAAACAGCAAAAATGCCTGTTTTGAGAAACAGAGAAAGAAATTCAGGGTACAAAAAGGAGGAGAAATATTTTGTTGAAAAAGGTTTTTGTTGTTTTCTTGGTGTTGTGTGTGTTATGTTTTGTATGTAATATACATGTATCAGAGTTTCTGTTAAGAGGTTTTGGCATTTGATTGTTTCGTGAGTTGACTACTTTTGCTAAATGTTTCTGTCTACTGTTATTTTTGAATAATGAGACAGACTGGCTGAGTTTCTCTATTGTTGGTTCCAGTCAATCAATGATTCATGCCACCAAGGATTTTTAGGCTAATTATAGATGATGCTGACTGCTGAATTTCAGATGATCAGAAATGGCAACTAGCACGCAGATAATAAAAAGTGGAGCTTTGATAAGCAGACCAAACTAGAGTTAAGCTAATTATCATAAATATTAGGTTTGAGTTATGTTGTTTAGGATTTATTAGGTTTGAATTTCAAAAATGTCTTATTTTTAATAATCCGTGGGATCTGTGAAAAAAATGACATAAATCTTTCGTTCCATGTGGCGTGACACGTCTGCATGTAAATAATGTATTTCATATTTTTATGGGATCCACTGTTAGAAAGTGCGAGTACATGTAGAATCAGCGAACCCGTTGTTTCAACCTGCGAGTACATGTGTCGCAGATTTAGGGTTCCTTCTTCTTCTTTGTCTCTTCTTTCTCCCCACCTCCATTCTCAAAGCCGCAGCTCCAAATCCGCCACAACCTCGTCGGTATGTTACTCATCTCTTAGTGGTTATTTTATTGAAATTGTGTATTTGTTGTTAATTGTATTGAAAATTTGTGGATTTGTACTAGTATGATATACTTATGGTTTTGTCTAATTTTGTTTGAAATTGTTGTTGGTTCGTAAACAATATTATGTATGTCCACTTTTGAAACATTGGATAATGATATGATCGAAGATGAGTATGATAGGGATGTGATGGAATAGTAAGAAATTATGTCAAGTGATTCATTTGTGGTGGTTCTTGAATCGTCTTTCGCTCAATTGTATTGACTCATCAGTCCGACATTCATGATTTATCTGCTTGGAATGAAAATCAGCCATCGAATCATTTGTGGGTGTTTATCATGTCAATCAAGATGATTGTTCTTTGTGGGTTGGGAGGATGTGGAAATCGAAAGAGGAAGCTAAGTATTCGGTTCAGCTATATTTTATTATGAACAGAGTTGAGTACAAGACTTGTAGGTTGACACCTAATGTGTTGGTATGCGTGTATAAAAGCGTTGAGTTAAATTGTGTGTGGCAAATTAAGATTAGAAGGAGACTGAAAGTGGGTTATTGGCCGTTTGTTGATTATATTAGAGATCATACTTGTTTCAGATCTCGAATTTTGCGAGATAACAATCATTTATACAAAATGATTATTGCAAGAAAGTATCTAAATAGTGAAGGAGACGTTGAGTTTAGAGCAACATAAAATTCAAGTGGAAGTTCGTAACGACTTTGGGTATACCATTAGTTATTTCAAAACGGAACAAGAAGGAATAATACTTGCATGAAACTTTCAGTTACCATGATTTACGTGTTTGAATTGAATGAAAAAATTCTTAAAAATAATTAATATGTTAATTTACAAATTTAACCTTCCTATAATAAAATTTATTTATTTAAGTCGATTATCTCAACCGTCCAATCAAAATGATTAACGATCATGATTTGTTTCACACAATTTAGTTGTTTTTATTTAATGCGTTCTCTTTTAGCTATATAATCAAAGGAAATATAAGTAAAAAAATGTGAATAAGGGGTGAGACATAATCTCGATCATTGATTATTAATAATCAAACGGATATGATATAAACTAAAAATAATTGTCAAATCTAAGTGTTCGTATTTTTTGCAAACTCAACCATACTATTAGTTAAAGATCATAATTAACTTTAACTGTCAGATTAATCAAATCAACGGTTGAAATTATGTCATTTCGTCCTACAAAAATTTATCATTATAACCTAATAAAAGATTTTTGATCGAATTCAACATGTGAGTTTAAATGTACATATTCAAATTTCACCAGCACCAGCTGAAATTATAATAATCTTCACTAAACAAGAAATGTAAAAACATTCTTCTAGAAAATTGTTACAACAATTTCCACATAAATTTATTGAACATTTTTGATAATTAATTTGGTCCCATCAAAATAAAGGGATAATTAGTTTGGTACAGAGTAAGCCACATTGAATTTAAATCTCATGTCAGCATATTTGAACTAGTTATACAGAAGATGGAGCATTCTGACCAGCTCATTTGGTAGATTGTCAACATTAAAAAGATCAAACATGCGGAAACGACCATATGATATGGCTGTGTCATTGATCTCAAGTAGATCAGACAAGATCTTGGGGCGGCAGTGTCGGGTGTCTTGGTGCTACTGTAATCTGTAAAGGTCTGCGGGGCACAGGTTGTATCACAAAAGCAATCTGGGACGCTGCTGCTGCTTCCTGTTTCATGAATAAACATAATATGGTATTTTTCTTAAAGCGGAATACATGAATTTTTAAACAATACAAAAGACAGTTAAACACTAGACGGTGATTTAAGTAAAAAGAGACACATCCGTGTACCAGTCTTTCTCGTCGACGATGCATGACACTGATGGCCCAAGCCATAATATAGCAAGGCAAGATAAATCCAACAGTTCGGAGCAAGAATAGCTGCCGATAGCTCAGGAGAAGAGATGAGGCCTCAATGAGTCATAATTTAGTAGAGTACAATGTAAATTAACATTCACTACTTACAGCAACAAAAGCAGATGCATCGCTTTCACCATCCTCATCCATCATGCTCATGGATTGCCTCAATAGCAACAGAGCCATAAACTGTGCAATCAAACACATACTGGTGTTTTTAGTAAATCTGTTACATGATGATAAAACGCATGAGCAGATGAACTAAGCATAGAATACTGGATGCAACTTTCACGATACTCTTTGATGGAAACATCACTAACTGCACAAATATTAAGCTAACATACTGCACCTACCATGAAAATAGCAAATCGGCATAATGCAGCTCCACTGGCAGTTGATGCAGCGTACTCGTAATCGCTACGTAAGGGATGATGATGTGCCTCTGCTAATGACAGGAATCGTGGATCACTCAGGTCTAGTGGGACTCCGCTAACGGTCCACCCTCTGCAAGAAAGAAATAAATATACCAATCACCAAAAAATTATTTGTATGGTACCAGAGTGGGTGAGAGTTTAATTATATTTCAAGAGAGGATTTTAGATAATTTCTTTGGTCACTTTAGTCATAGCGTGAGCATACCTGATACTATTTAATGAATCTTCAAAGGAGGGTGGTGGGGGCGCAGTGTAACCAGGTCTATATTGCTGTACAAGTACACAAATTGATAATTACAATACAAAAAGTGTACTGTTTTGGATGATGATATCTTCAGCAACTAGGTGCATTAAACCAAATGCAGGAAGTCATTGAACATGTTCTCAACCAACACATAACGTGACAATTATACTGCACAACATTAATTCAAGTTTTTTGAAAACTGATAAATACGAATAGATAACAAACCAATATAGGTATTCCTCTAACATCTAATCAATACAACACATATATGTAGAAGGAATGTTATACTGGAAGCCTTTCAGTACAGCCTTCAGAAGCCAAACTTTGCAGACCAAGAATTATAAAGCATATAGTCAACTCTAAAAAAGTAAACTGAATAAATACCTGATGACATATTTCGCACGTTATATCCCTTTTCTCATTGCACCATCGTTGAACACATTGCCTATGTGCAAACTGTCACAAAATTTCACAAGTCAGCTCAAAAGATGCATCTTGAGAGTTGTATCTGCAAGGTCATGCATTAGCAACTATACTCAGGCATTCACTATAGACGCATAAAAGTAAAACTTGCCATCAATAACCTCAAATTCATTGCAAATATAAAGTAGCTCAAATTGATCTGAACAATGTGCCAATGCAACTACAGAACATTCATTGCATTGGCCTAAAAACAAACTCAAAAAAGAACATATGACTCGCTTATATTTGATTACGCGACTCCAACAAACATTATTTCAAGCTGGCTACCAAATTTCTAGCTTTTCGCCACAAAACAAGATTCAATTCAAAGCTCAGACAAATCCTCAAATAACATAGTTCACCATATAAACACAAATATAAAAAAATTGAATATATCCATGGATTTGGGAATATTTGAATAACCTTAAGACTTCCGCTGCAGGCACAAGGAGTCTCCAAATTGTTAATTCGATCCTCCTCCTGGCAAATACGGCATTCCGCCGTCTGCAAAAGCGGAGAGGATGACCCACCAACCTCTTCATTCAATCGGTCAATATTCACAACCATATGGTCTTCATCACGATCACTCATTTTTCAATTGAATATGAATTTGAATTGGATTGCAAAAAAAGAGTCAAACTTTAGGCATCTAAATTCAATCGGAGAGATGGGTTTGAACGGAATTGGAAACCCTAGAGAGATCCGCTGAGGGATGCAGCGGATCTTTATCGATGCGGTGAAAGAAAGAGAAACGGAAGGTTTTGAAAAAATGGAAAAGGTTGAATTTTTGGAATTTATTAGACTTATTTATTTATTTATTTGTTGTACGAGAAGGATCAGGTGAAAAGTAAAATCAGGTTGTAAAATGTAAATGAATAATTGTAAATTAGGGTTGAATTTTTGGAATTTATTAGACTTATTAATTTATTTATTTCGGTGATTCTGCAAATCGTGTTATTTCAAATCGTAATCGATTTGATTTAGCTCCAAATCTAAACAATCAACGACAGCCATCCGCCCAGCCATACCAACGCGACTCGTGAATCATTCATCCCAAACTCCAGCGACTCACTCTCTTGGAGATTTGAAACCCTAGGGTTGGATAAGGAAACTCAGAAAACTTGCATGATTTTGATGTTTTGGATTGTTAGAGATGATCTACTTTGATTTAACATTTTGGGTTGATGTTCAGTTTTATGTTCTATGAAGTTAATGAAAATAATAAGTTTATAAATTGTGTGTTAGTTCATAGGTTACATACATATGGTCAACGGTCGCATTCAAATGGTTTATGATTTGATATATTATGATTCATGATTTGCAATACTATGATTTGAGATTTGCTATAATATGATTCATGATTCGCAATGCTATGATTCACGATTTGCCGTGATATGATTCGTGCTCTGCTATGCTATGATTCATAATTTGTCATACTATGATTCATAATTTGCTATACTATGATTCATGATTTGCTATAATGTGATTCATGGGTCATACACTATTACAAACTTAAACTGCGTAAGTTTTGGCCTTAACCCTCACAACTGACGACCTTACTGTATAACACAAAATAACATGACTCATATCTTATCAAACCATGAATCATTTATATAGCAGAAAGTGGTCAGTATTGTAAATCACTAATTGAATACTTGAAATTGATAGGAAAAATATTTAATAATTTTTTCACGTAACATTAACTTTAAAAATTAAACCACCTTCACATAACAAAAAATTTGAACGTCGATTTCCCATATCAAAAAATTAAATGTCGGTTCCTTAAAATAAGAGATTGAATTTAATTAATATATTTGTAGATATATTCTAATATATGTTTTCATTATTACCCTTTTTATCGTTTAATATATTAATTAATAAGATTATATTCTAACTGTCGGATGTAATTGAATGGGTGATCTAGATTTGTTTGCATTTTACAAACAAACTACCACTTTTTATTTGATCCAATTTCATGTAAAATGGTGATTTGAGTGTCGAGTAGGGGTTGCGAAATATAATAGCCTTATAACAGTTATAATAGCCTTATAACAGTTATAATAGCCTTATAACAGTTATAATAGCCTTATAACAGTTATAATAGCCTTATAACAGTTATAATAGCCTTATAACAGTTATAATAGCCTTATAACAGTTATAATAGCCTTATAACAGTTATAATAGCCTTATAACAGTCATGGTTCAGATCAATGGGATGTGAACTCTACATTTCTTAAAACTAGATCATCTTTGAAGCGGTTCACCAACTCTACATCAGTTTACAATACTCTATGTTTTCAAAATTGTGATTCATGGACACTTCCCCCTGCAGGATTTGTAAAGATTAATTATGATGCAACGTTTGATATCTCTTCTTCAACCGGAAGTTGTGCTGTCATTGTCCGTAATGAAGAAGGTGTGGTGTTGGCAATCAGATCCTCATGCTCCCTTCACCATGGCAACGTACTCTCTATGGAAGCTAAGTCTTTGTGTATGGGGATGCATCTTGCTGCTGAGCTCAGTTTGCAGAATGTAATATTTGAAGTA
Source organism: Sedum album (assembly GCA_006409495.1). Classification (NCBI taxonomy): domain Eukaryota; kingdom Viridiplantae; phylum Streptophyta; class Magnoliopsida; order Saxifragales; family Crassulaceae; genus Sedum; species Sedum album. The sequence continues at coordinate 1,774 of QZGG01003589.1, read as the reverse complement.
GATTGTTTAAATTTGGACAATATTCTAGACTTTAGATTGCAATCTATGAAACATGGCCATGACATTCAGCAGTGTTTGCATTTCTTGTTGTCTCATAAGAACTGGAATATAAGGTTAGTTTGGAGAGAGGCAAATTTTCCAGCTGATTTTATTGCTAAGTTTTCTAATCAACATCAATGGAGTTGGGTGACGCTAGATTTTTGGGCTACAGTGCTTGTCTAAGCTTCTTTAAGTCCCCTCTCCTGTTTGTTCTTTCCAGTTTTCTTGTATCAAAAAATTATGTAATTCAGTGGGATAAAGCATGTGCAAAATTCAAAGATACTTTTTTGAAGTCTATCATATCGATGGGAGTTCACCTGTAAATAAAGAAAAATCATCCACCTTGTAATAACATCGGCTGCTTACCCAAAGCCAGATTGAACAACCCTCCGGCCTCTACTGTCCCACGATTTTACATGAAGAATTTGTTTATGTATCCACAGAAAGCTACATAAGTTTTAGAGCTGATTTCTTAAATCAAAATGCTTGAGTCATATTATAGAAATATTTGTTGATGGTATCTAATATTATTGATTTGAAAGTAGTCTATGTTGGAAAGGGATCCGGTGCAACTTAAAGAAATTACAGCAGATCAAAAACTACGTAGTTCTTTAAAAAAGAAGTTAAAACATAGTTTTACAAAAATCATAAATTTAAGATTACTGAACCTTTTATAAGACAACATAGTTCTAGACCTATATTATGTGGTTATGTTGAGGAGGACATTAAATATTTGTGGGACATAATGAAACAATCTCAACCGTTGATTTGATTAATTTGACAATTGAGAAATTAAATTGAGATAATTAATCAAATCAACGGTTAAAATTAAGTCTTCTCGTTTCACTAAAAATAATATCACTCTTGATCTTAATCCTATGTTAACTAATAGAAAATATGTGTATATATAAAGAGACATGATTATGTGAATCCATCTTTTTTGGTGCACTCGTAAGCCCACTTTGCATTCATTGATTGCATTTCATCAATGACTGAGATGGCAACTCACATGTCTCATTAATATGTTGACGCAATCTTTTCCATTGATAAAATCAATAATTGTAAAGTGTGATACACGAGTCATCTAAAAAGATGGATATACATACATAATTTCTTATATATGACAGAGTTCTAGGATGACTATTCACTTTTCGTCGGACGGTAGGACAAAATTTCGATCGTTGATTAATTATATAATTTAACAATTGAAATTTAAAGTAAAATAATCGTAAAATTCAACCTTCCCGTGCTTTTAGCAACCTTCCTATATATAAATACTGCAAATTCAAATTGGGTTTCTGATTACTTCAAAAATCAATATAACCCTAACTGAGCGCAATGCCGCCGATGATGCCACCAATGCCGGCAGTGGCAGATAAAGTCCTCCACAGCAAGGAAAGCTTCACGACCATCGCGCGTACTGTCCAGTGGAGACTCAACACAGGAGTAAACTCGAATGAGTTAGCACGACGCACTAAGGAATTCAAACTCGCCAACTGCACTTGGTTTGTGTTTCGGACCTTTCGGCATTGTTGAAGTTTTCCTCCTTCATCCCACATCGGAGCTTTGGAGTAGATGGGCTAGTGTGATGACTATAAAAGGAGGTCCAAGTTCACTTAGTCCCACACCTTTGAGTTCGATAAGAGCTAGAGAATTTGTAGCTATAAACTAGCTTGAAATTCTCATTTGTAAGTATCCCAAATTTTGTACTCTTCTTCCTTTTGGAGGCTATAGT
>QZGG01003588.1:0-22218 GCA_006409495.1 Sedum album | reverse complement strand
GTCATCAAACTTACTCACCTCAAATGGTATACATAGACTACTTGCCTTCAAAATAATCTGATTTCAACCTAAACACATATGTCGTTAAACTACCAAAAGTGTACCTGCGTCAAATCGGTGGGCGTTATTGTTCTATAGTTGGTCGTTACCTTATAAAAAGATATTTAGATACTTATTAATGTGCAAGTAAGAAAGCTAGTTTGCAGTTTAGTTTAAAGTAGTTGGGATAGGAATTGTGCTACATAAAAAATTGCGCAAATGTCTCTAGAATTCCGTTTCGTTTCGGTGCATTTGGATATTTTTTGATTGATTTCCTCGTACAAGCATACACATAGGTTTAATTTAAGTTTAATGACTCGGATCATACACGTGCTTTACAGTGGCCTTATATGCCATGATTTCAGTTAAATGCGCCTGATTTAGATTTTTCTTGGGGTACAGCTTACCTTACAGTGGTGTCCTTACAATGATGTTACACCAGTCCCTATGCACCTTCAGTAAGTCATAATTTTGTACCTTGCATTGACTGCTTAAAATAAATTACACATCATGAATCTAGTGATGAACATGTGGTATCACATTCATTTTAACCTGAAATTCTTGATTAATTAAAAAAATTGTCTATTATTCTTGTGGAAATTAATATAACTTGTCAGGTTACTAAGTCAGAAATATAAGGATTGTACAGATCGAATCTAACAAATTAACAAGAATGCCAAATAAGAACAGAGATTTTGATTTTTGATTGAGTACATATTTATTATCTCCACACTTTGAGCTCTATATGTAAATTGACTTCAAATACTGAGCTTAATACACATTTTCTAATTTGAAAGCTCCAGGTAATCAGTCTTGGTTGTTACTTGATAGATGGTTTGCAGATAAGAATATCTTCTCATGACTTGCTTATAATTTCTGGATATGCATCTGCCCTTGAAACTTGAAAAGCTGTCCCACCATCGTGTTTTCCGTAACTCTTCTTTTTTCTTTTAACAGAAATTAGTTCTTTTTTAGTTCTTCTGAAGTCTAATGTGACTCGTGCCTTGCCATAGATAATTTGATTCGACATAGTTTTTGCTATCTTGGTTATTGATTCATGGGATTCTCTTCCTTACTAGTTCTGTTGATTTCTTATACTTCACTGGAATGAAATTTAATTTTTATGCTTATTTTCATTTCGTTACAATCTTGCAGTGGAGGGAGCTATTTTGCTAGCAACTGTAAGCCTCATATAATTCTCATATTCTTAGAAAATATAAGACAAATGATTTCCGCTTCTCACTCACACCTCCACTTGTTCAACACTTTTTATTTCCTCAGACACTCATGCTTCTGTCCAGTGGAACTGGCCATCTGTATCGGCAAATGCTTTCCCTGCTCCACAGAGGTAATATCACCCTCCAGTAATGGCCTCCATATAAGATGTCTTTATTTGATTCGTCACTTACAGTTATAAAGTGAGATTTTTACTATCCCAAAACATATATTTTGTATGAATTTACTGTCGGCAATATTTTCTATTGTCAGCCTGAATTATCAAGGCATGCAAGCTGGAGGTCATGCCATCCTACCGTCACTACAGCAATACTTTCAGCTCAGCCCTTACAGTGCGCCGCCAGTACCTCCCTCAGTTGGAACAATTGCCGAACAGCTTGTACCAGCGTCTGGAAACGGCTTTCCCCAATACATCAGTCCACCCAATCTCGGTGCTCGATTCTCCTCACATCCACAGGTTGCCCCAATGCAAAACTTTGCAAGAGCAGGGTTTCTTACAGCCGCCGAACTTCCACCAGCCGTCAGGTTGAACATTTCGACACAAAGAGGAGAAGGGCAAGGGCAGCAAATAACAACATGGCCATATCAGCCGTGAGTATCTCAAGCATCATCCCTTCTCCATTAAAAGCCGCATCTTGCTCAATGCATCATTCTATAAACATTATCGTCCATCTGGTCTCTGTTGACAACCAAAAGACAGAAGATAACACCAGTTTTGGCCTCCAAAATCCTGATAGGACTACTGGTTGGTTACAATATTTACCTGATTGGGATGGTTAACTTAAATAAATGTTTTGTAAATTTAGAGTTGGAGTCATATTCCATAGACATGTTTTGACATTTTCTGTGACATGTTTCTTCATATTCAAAATGATATATCCAATCACTGTTGCGCACGTGTATACATCATTAAATAGACCCACCCAATATCCATAAAAAATATCTCAATAATTATCTAAAACATTTCACCTAAACGCCACGTCATCCTCCATTATCCAGATCTAGATCAACGGCTCAGATCCCCCTATCGTTGGATACGCTCGAATCCCGAGACATCACTCCACTTATAAAAGCAGCATCACACTGCAACTTGATATCCAAATTAAATATCTTAAAATCAAAGCAGAAGAATTAATTGATTAATCTATGGGTCTTCTGGATAAGCTTTGGGACGATATCGTCGCCGGACCTCGACCGGATTCCGGCCTCGGAAAGCTCCGTAAACACTCCACCTTCTCTTCCCGATCCACCTCATCCAAAGGTGCTGATCGGCGATCGCACTTTTCATTAATAAAAAGTTTTTGTTTAATTTCAGTTTTGCGATTCTGATCTGTGAAAATTGATGTGTTTAGTGATGGAATAATCGGATTGGATTTGAGATGTGATTTTGCGGTTGTTGATTTATCGGTTGCAGAAATGGATCTGTCGATGGACAGCGGAGGAGAGGAGACGCCGACGACGAGAGTGACTAGAAGTATCATGATTGTGAGGCCTCCCGGTGTTCAGATCGGCGGATCTGCTCCACCGTCACCTGTCGGATCCACACCCCCTGTCTCTCCATTTTCAGGTTCATTTCATTCCCAGGGTTATTTTCGTCTTTGGATTCTTGTAGTTTCATTGAGTAGCTTTGTATCAAAAAAATTAGAATATTTAGTGCTTTGGTGTTTTGTATGAACAGTATAAAGTTAAATTGTGGAATTTGGAGTTTGAAATCTTGAGGATATGTGTGTGTTTAGATTTTTGAATTATGATGTTGGAGTTATAAATGATATTTAGGAGGGAGGGAAACCTTTCGATTTCGCAGAATGTCAACATCGGATGCATGCGAGAAGGCGAGTGGGATGGGAGCAAGGGGACCAACTTCTCCTTATGATGTGTGAGCTTTGATCATCTACTACTTTGTCCAGAGTCTAGACTCGCTGATGTTCATTGACACTGAACTAGTTCTGCTCTTAGATGTGGTGTGTTCGCTGTTGTGGAGCTGAGTTATAGTTTCTTTCCGGTGCACAGTGTTCTTTTGTAGATTAAACGGCACTGCTTCGGAGAGTGCTATGTTTCACTTTCACTATGTATATAGAGGCTTCTGTGTTCTGTGTGTCAGTGGCCTGCTTGTTTTTTCAAGACCCTTTTGTTAATGCAATAAATCAGATGGCTTTTCTTGTGTAGACTTTCTTTGATGGGGATGTATTGCTAACATGTCTTTATAAATGTGATTATTATCAGCAGAGGTTCTTGTGTATAAAAAAATCTCTTCCAGCTGGAGGAGATTCGCAATAACCAATCGCAACCTAAATAGTGTGCAATTGCATGTTCTTTACGCATTAGTTTAATAACCGTGTTTATTTCAAGTTGTTTTTAAATACCCTCCGGAATTATTTCGTATCCTTTGATGTGGACGTTGGCTGCCTTAATGACTCAGGACACCATTGTTTGATATTGGATAAATCTAACTATTCTGATGTGAAAGCTCTGGTGGCATAATGTACCAACAATTGATAGCTTGTTAGAAGATACCATATACCCACATGAGACTGGAATATATCATATGCGCGTTCAAGCTGGTAATTTGATTTCCAGTGTTCTCTCTGGCTTGATGTTTAGGACATTCTTGCTGGATAATTGGCCATCTAGTTGCAAGGTTTCTTAATGCTGTCTAGCAACGCTCGTCAAAATAATTCTACTGGTGAGTTATCTGTATGTTTATTCATCCATTTATTATGATTTTGTTTCTGCACTGGCTACATAATATAGGAAGGTAAGAGAATATATTTAATTGATATTTCATGATTTAGCTGAATTGCTTTACTGCAATCAACATTGTATGTTGAAACTGGCCATATGTTCCCTTATTTTGTATAGCCAGCGCTTTTGTACTGTTCAACTGTTCTTCATGCCATTAATTTCTCAGGTACTTAGAACTATTGCCTGTGACTCGTAGGAGCTAAAGGATATTGCCTTAACAATCTTCTTCATACCCTTCATGGTGGAAAATAATTTGCTTCGACTTCTCATCAGGGATGAAATCATTGCGGAGGTTTGCTTCTTTGTTTTTTGTTGGACTTGTCATCTGAATATCCTGATTTTCATTGGTAAACAAGGAAGTAGGTCCTTTCTCCTCGACATTTTCTTCATCTTTGGTTAACGTTGTTTTTCTGTGTTTATAATAAATTCCATATAGTATCAGTTGAGCCAAGCTTAATAGGAATCCCAACACATTTGGAACCTGAAAAATAAAATAGTCACCAATAAGACGCGTGAAGTAGATTCATTTTGTTCAATGTTTTGAATATCTGGGTATTGAACTCACCGCAATATAAATGTCCTTGGTTAATACTGCATATAGGGTCCAAACAGCGGAATTGATGAAGAGGAAAAATGAAAGGAGGAACGGCATATACTCAACACTCTTCGTCCTGATCACCGTCATCTGAAACAAAAACAATGTGATCGATAAGGTTAGTCATATGTCATTGTCATGCTTGAGGTTATTATAGAACTCGTAGTACTGAAATAAGACTACAAATTGACAGCAATGGATTCTTTTATAATTCTTTAGGACGGAGACTTTGTTACCATGATAGCCAGAGGCGATACATACATGCCTACAGTTAGTCCATCACACAAGATCCCAACGATAGTAAGTCGCAACTTTCCATGGATGGCTAACATGACCACGCTCACCACCAAAGTAAGCGCTCCAATATCAAATATCACAACCAACCGCATTGCCGAAATCTGAAATCAAAGATTATGTTTTGAATTTTTGTTTGTAAATAATGTTCTGAAAATAACATTACAAGCGTAATAGCACAAACCCTTTTATGCCTTGGAGCAAAGATGATGAACAGTGTAACGTATATCATTTGTAAAATGACGCCAGCCCCATTGATAGTGCAGATTAACAAACCATCCGGGTGGAGGATGCCATAAAATGTCCATAGAGATGTACTCAGTAAGGTCGTTATATATGGAATTGCTTTGAAGTCTTCCACTGCTTTCTTTTTGATGATTCCTAGGAACGTCTTGCTATTCAAAACTAAAATATGAGTTTCTACCAGTAATCACTATATGCATTTAGTGAACTCATGAACTTACATTGGTGACGCAAAAACAAATATGGACATCACATTGCCTGCAAAATAAACAAAACAAACTGAAACACCTGAAAAGGCATGGCATGCTTGATTGTACGCCAACGTCTTCTAAGCCACTGCAATAAATTGTAATGTATACAGGTGACAAAAAGAGTAGAAAAACATTACCCACAAGACCAATTATAAAGCTCAAGGCAGGCATTTTGAAAAGATGCAGAATTTCAAGGAATGAGTACAACAAGGTTCAGTAGTAGTGTACAGATGCAGTGTACTGTGAAACATGGAGTGGTACGGTGTAGAAAGGTTAGAGTATTGAGAGAAGAGTAATTGTGATGGTGGCTGCAGGTACTTGTAGATAGAACTCTTTGCCCTCATACCAGAAATTAGCTTACAATTTTGTTAGCTACTGGAATGGTTACACGAATGTGGAATCCGGTAGCTCAGGATCGATGGATGATGATACCAGTTTAAATCTGTTAATGTAGGCATCCTCTAGTGACTAGTGGGCATCTTGAAAATGGCAGAAGCTTGAGATGGTTGGGACAGAGTAAACTTGTTATAACTCAAACCTAATTTGTAATTGCAGGCATTATGCATATTTGTGTGCAATGTGATAACGCCACTAACTGAAATGGAAGTACGCTTACAAGTGAAGATTAGCGGCTGTCTGCTTGCTGATTCAGAGTGCCAAAGATACTCTAGTAGACTTAGCCGATAAGCCTATGCCTAATGTATGGTCAGTGAATGCCTAAAATGTAGATGTCAGGCCACATAGCAAACCTTTCAAGTTTGGTCCGGTGGTGTACGTAGGTATAATACCAACCCATTGTCGGAACTATGTTCGAATTTGAATACTTATCCAGGAATTGTATCATGTGGAACCCCTTCCTTTTCATGGATCCATGGATCCCCTTTGCATCCGTTGATTGCATTTCCTGTTTGCATTTTGGACGCACCAGATTGTGCCAACGCATTAATGAGCATGTGCAACTCACGTGTGCATTTCAAAAATGCAAACACGTGGCACAATCTGGTGCGTCCAAAATGCAAACAGGAAATGCAATCAACGAATACAAAGAGGATCCATGGATCCATGAAAAGGAGGGGTTCCACACGATCCAACCCCTACTTATCCATGTGTTTTAAAACTTGAAGTCAAAATAAATAAAATATATGAAAATCATTAAATTACTCAATATTACAGATTTTTTGAAATTTCCCTCTCGTCAAATTCGAACGCAAGACGACGACAAAAAGCGGCTGAGAGTTCGCAATCCACATCGTCGTCCATTTCGTCATTTGATTTCTTCCGCCGTCCTCCGAGATCATCATTTTCGAATGTTACTCAATTTCTACTCATTCAAATCCGAATCTAGTCAATTGAGGTCAGACGCTAAATAATAACACTTCATTGATTTGAATTTGGTTTACAGATTGAGATGTTGCTGCGTAGTTGAAGTTGTCGTTTACTTGTTTATTTTGCCGATTCTGCTCACTGAAGTTTGGTTGTCTGATTTGGAGTTGTTTGGTTTGATTGGGGTTTTGGTATGAGTATATTGGGGTCAGGGTTTTTCTGGTGATGTGAAAAAGCTCCGTTCTTTTATGTTTTAGCAAAACATTTATTAAGAGTTTGGGGTTTTTTTTGTCTTTGTGTTTCGCAGGTGTTGGAGTTACTGGAGAATTTGCTTTCTGTAGATTTGTGCTGAAGGCATTGTGTGTTGACACGATGGGAGTGGAGGATTATCATGTGATTGAAATTGTTGGGGAAGGGTCTTTTGGAAAGGTTTATAAGGGCCGTCGAAAGTATACTGGTCAGGTAATGTTGACCGTGGGGCACTCTCCTGTGCATTTCCCCTGATTAATATATGGCGTTCGATTATTTCTTCTTTTTATTCACTGACACCATTGCTTAGTTTTTTCCAGACAGTCGCAATGAAGTTCATTTTGAAACATGGGAAAAGTGAAAAGGATATTAAAAATTTAAGACAGGAAATCGAGGTAACTGTGGTCATCTTTGTGCATATTGTATCTAGAGTAGGATTCTGGATTTCTGTCTGATAAGTTTTGTTCTTATACATGCAGATTCTCAGGAAGCTGAGGCATGAGAATATCATACAAATGCTAGATTCTTTCGAGACCCCACAAGAATTTTGCGTCGTGACTGAATTTGCTCAAGTAATTGATCACATGCTATTTAATTTGTCTTGCCATCTTGCAATCTTTTGTGCTGTCATTAAACCCAAAATGAAATCTCGTATCAGGGAGAACTATTTGAAATACTAGAGGATGACAAGTGCCTTCCTGAAGAACAAGTTCAGGCAATTGCAAAACAGTTGGTAAGTATACATGTATTTCAAATATAACTTTACCACTGACTGGATATCTAGGTTTCGGCTTGCCTTTCAACATTCATTTCAGAATGTAAGGGGTATGCCTTGTTGATTTATATTCAATTTTAGGTAAGAGCATTGTATTACTTGCACTCCAACCGCATTATTCATCGGGACATGAAGCCACAGAATATTCTGATCGGTGCCAGGTCCAATGTCAAGGTAAGTGAATGGGAATAATTCTTACATATTTACAAGTCAAGATGTTAGTACAAATGTTTGGGCGGGAAATAATAGAAACAGAGTCAGGCTCAAACAAGCATGTAGCTCGTTGCTTCTTTCTGTTGCCTAGAAATAGTTTGCTCTTTATTGTACGGTGTGCAAATACGTCCCCCTGATGCCATTTTAAAGTGAGCTATAACTTATTTTGTTTGAGGTCAACAGCATTTTAACACATTTTGGCCACGTGCTACAGCCTGCAAGACCCAAGATTTTTAAAGTTTAAACTATCATATTCTATGCTGCTAACGGTCTTTGTCATATATGCATGTCATGCCAGAATTTCTAGATATCACACTTCCTGTAAACTAGTTTGCCAACTCTTATCTTATCATTTCCACTTTCTTTTCATTGTGGGGTTTGTTGCTCGCATGACATCCATATCATAGCAAAATATTTCCACCCAATAGAATATTTTCCACGTCAATCCGATTTCGTGATTTAACTAATCTTATTGTGATTGATGTAGCTATGTGATTTTGGGTTTGCTCGTGCTATGTCTACAAATACTGTAGTGCTAAGGTCAATTAAAGGTATGCTTTTTTTTGAAGTCAGTATCCATTCAGTGTAACTATCAGTTTCTTAATACTGGATTATGTTTTTTGGCACTCCTTTGTATATGGCACCAGAGTTGGTGCGAGAGCAGCCCTATAATCATACAGCTGACTTATGGTCACTGGGGGTAATATTGTAAGTTTCTTCACCCGACATATATTTGGATGCCTGCATTTGACGCCTTTAGCTTTACTAATATGGATTATCTGGCTATTTACTTGCACTAATGTTTTGATGATTATGCAAAAAATTATGTAATGACTTCAACATCAAGATTTTGTAAATTTATCCGAGCATAAACTGAATAGACTATTGTTTTGCACTTCCTAACAGATACGAACTTTATGTTGGCCAGCCTCCATTTTACACAAATTCAGTTTATGCATTAATCCGACACATAATAAAGGTACACTCAAATGATTTATTAATGCATGTTTAACATGCCACCCATAAATTTAATTTTTTCATCATCTTTCAGGATCCTGTAAAATACCCAGATAGTATGAGTCCAGAATTCAAAAGCTTTCTGAAAGGTCTGCTCAATAAGGTAATTTAGTCGTGTTAGGACATATTGACCATATTTCGTTGTGGATTTAAGAATTTCTTTTTTAATAAGAACAGGTACCACAAGAGCGACTTACTTGGCCGTCTCTTCTTCAACACCCTTTTGTGGCCGAAACTTTAGAAGAACAGGAAGCCCAGGGTAAATCCCACTGAAACTATATAGCTTCTTACTCTAACACAATGAAGAACAATTTAAGAAAGCTAATTGATAATGCTCTATCCAATATTTGTAGTGAAATACATGCATAAAAATTTATAAATCTGCAGGAAATGCAACAGCATGGTACTGATGCAACATGGAGAAACAAAGAACAAACTGACGGGGCTCATATTGCTTCTTCTAAAGGCAGTCCAGAGAGTAATCTCTTTGTCTTTTTAGCATTTTCAGCTGAAATTAAGTTTTATCCTTGATACAAACTGAAGCTTGTTATTTTAGCTAATGGGCGCCCCCCCATGGCTCCGGAAATCACTAGCACCCCCACTCTAATTAGTACTCATTCAAAGAATCCCAACTCAAAAAATAATATTTCTAAGCTCGAGGAGTTTCCAGGATTTTCAAGTCCTATTGAGACTGTCCAATCAGGTACACATCTTATTGTTAATTGTTATATGTCCGGAGATCTGGAAAAAGCAATTTGTAGATGCTCCTAGTCGTGTGAAATAGTTTGACCACTGAAAGGGGACGGAAATAATTTCTGAAATTGTTCGAAACAACAGAAATATCCTTGAGAACTCATGAAATAAAATTTTGTTATTTTACATTCTGGTTTGTTAAATTTAATGACAGTCAAGGGAGTTCCTTTTTTGCAACCAGTATGTTTACCCCTTACTGTTCTGCATGTCTCTAAACTCCCGAAAACATGTATTTGAAGGTTATTTATTCAACATATAACATGTATCAGCTATCAATCTTGTACTATATAAGCTGTAATTCCCATCTATTATTGATGCAGGTTGTATATGTTCTTGGTTGCATTATTTCTTCCTGTGAAATCTTTGTTTTACTGGTCATTTTGATTAACCAGTCTCTTTTAGGTTGCCAAGAATTGGACAACTAGAAAATGATTCTCGTTGTGTTAAAGGTGCAAAGACTATAGCTGAAGATAATAAGCTGCTGGCACTTATTTTGTTACCGCTGAAGAAGTGGCACGAAGCATCATCGAATTCCAACAGGTAAACTGTTTGCCATGCTATTCTATAATGCTACCTTACCGAGTACATAGTATCAAATTAGCAATTAGCGGTAGAATCAGGAGCAAACTATGTTTTTTAACTTGCTGAAGAATTCTGGACAATCAATTTACTACAAAAATATAACTTCTTCTTCCCAAAGCTGCTAATGTTTCTCTCATTTTTATTTTTTATGTCCCGGGAAAAATCTTTTAGAGTTCAAATACAAACATGCCATCTATCCTAAGGGTGTTTATAATTTAAATCTTTGCTTTGTCCACGGAAAAGCTGCCTATAACAGAATTTAAAATTTCAGGGATGAAGGGGTGCTGCTTTCCCATCAGTCGCTAAGAATATTATCTAATTTAGTTGTGGCTAATGCTATAACCTCTGGTGGTTTAATGGATGAAATATTAGCAGAACTTATTGGATTTGCTGCTGGCGCTATGCTGGTGAAGTCATCTGTAAATGATGACCTATTAGTAAAGGTATGTTGCTTCTTTAAAATCGATACACCTTCTTCAGTTGTGTAATCGAATACTTTTTTACAAATTGCTGCGTCTGTAGGGATAATATCGTTAGAATTCCTGTCACGGGCTGCATTTTTCAGTCTTATAATGTAAATGTTTTGGAGCTAACACTTGATTCACTCTTGTGCTATTTATGAATTCTCCTTTGTATATAAATAAGTTCATTTGTACCTTTCTCATTATTTTAATAGTTTTTTAATATACATGACATACTTCTGACAGTTCAAATGTAATTTTATTTGCAGAGTTTAACTCTATCAAGATTGTTTATGGAAAATTCTGCAAGTAGCGTTGGATATTCATATACCAGTCATTGGATTGCTTTGGTCGAAATCTTGTCGAAGGTAAGTGTTATCTGAGTTGTGTTGGACAACAAATTATTGTGATGTGTCTTATTGATGTTTTATAGGTAGTCCATTTCAGTGAAGACTCATTTTCTAAAGTTCTTCATGAGTCGGCTGCTTGCACTACAGCTTTACTGTCTCGAGTCACTCAAGCTCTTAAATTATCTGAAGACCCATTTGCCGTCGGGGTAAATGATATTATGAAGAATATTTTGGATCATGCTGTAACTACTGGCTTTGTGGATCAGTTATGTGTATCGTTATCTGTTGCTGGTACAAGTCTCATTACTGGTTCAACCAATATGTTACGTGCTGCGTGTGAGACGTGTAGAACCATTTGGTCCTTAATTGATGCACTGGAAAGTCACACAACGAAAGATAGAGGCCACATATTTCCACTTGTTGCTATTCATCGGCAATCTTTAGCAGACATAAAGACCTCAGAGAGAACTGTAATGGTTGGCATTGAATCTGCCAAAGTTGTCAATGTTGTTGCAAGGACATTCCTCAAGTCAAAGTATATTCAAGTTGCAATTTATTATTGCCTACGTCAACGAGTTGAGGCTCCACTTTCTGCTGCTATACAGGTGCTTAATCAGTCTTTCTACAATCAAATTTGACTTTGAACTATCCTTATTTTGTTGACAGTACTCTAAACCAAAGCGTATCACTTTATAGCAAACTTGTTTGCTTGTTTATGTCAGATCTTGTCTCGTTGCTGCCTTCAAAATGGAAGTATTTCCGCTGTCATTTGCGGCCTTCCTATTTCCTTGCCTGTAACAACTGTTGTAAGCGGTGGAACTGATGGAACCATCCTTGCTGAAGTATTCAACATATTATCTCTTTGTGCTTCAATGGATAAAGATACTCAGATGAGTGAAGGAAACAATGTAAAGAGCAAATTCAGTAATCCATCTGCTCTGGTCTGTCATTCATGCCTCATTATTGCAATAACTGCTCAATGCCTGAAGGGCTCAGGAAGAAACTCAGCCCTTCTCATGCTTTCAACTTCTTCCAAAAGACAAATTTCCAGATTATCGGTGATTGCCCACCATTATTCTTTTGATGATCAATTAAAAATATCATTGCAGCCTCATCGTGCATCAGCCTTGTTAGCCTTCGCTTCCATTTTATCATTGGAAAATGGGGCTTCTGTTAGTTCTTCTATCTGTGAAATTGCTTTACCTTTGATACCTCGAGCAGCAACACTTAGTGATCACCTGCAGACAGTGTTAGGCAATGGTGGAGAGAAAGGCGAAACTAGCCTCGATGGTATGCTCTCCTTTTGGCATGGTCTTCGGGATGGCTCTGTTGGCTTGCTTGAGTCTAGACTGAAGTGGGGTGGACCATTAGCCATTCAGCAACTATGTGCAAGTGGAATTCCTCAGTTCTTAGTAGAGTTGTTGACAACATGTCTTTCAGATGTTCCAGCTTTGGGTAGTAAAGGCACCAAAGATTGGGTTGGTCTGTCACCTATTGGTGTCGTGTGGACTGTTTCTTCGATATGTCACTGTCTAACTGGAGGTTCTTCAGTTTTTCGTCAGGTTCTGCTTAAGGTCGAACGAGTGAAGCTCATTTGCAGAATTATATCGGATATACACCTCAAACTAGTTCATATTTGGGGAGGTCCTGGTGGAGGAAAAGATGGTGTCAGGGACATTGTAAATGCTGTGATTGATCTTTTGGCTTTTCCTTTTGTTGCTATTCAAAATTCTCCAGGCTTGGCATCTGCCGCGGCATCAGTGAACAGTGGAAGCCTACTCAATTTTGGCTCACATGGAGGACGACTTTGCTTGGACGACAAAGATATGATCAAAGCCATTGAAGAGGACGTGGGAAAATACATAAAAGTCATATTGGAGGTGAACTTAAACTCTCCTGGACTCCTACAACTTTACATTTTACTTCATGGGTGTGAGGGTGCCTTGGAAACTAAAAGTTGCCATGTCCCTGTTCTAAAATACTGTACTGCACCTATCCTCTTAGTGATCCCCATTTACCCAAATTAAGCATTTATTCGTATGAAACTCAGGCTGGGGTGCCCGAGATACTCCTACGCTGCTTGGAACATGTGGACACAAAAGATGCTGGAAAGCCAGTTGCACTTATTGCCAAAATGACTGGCCAGAAGCCTCTTGCTGTTCAACTTGTAAGCAAGGGCCTGTTACATCCAAATAGAATGAGGAGGCTTCTTGACCATTCAAGTCAAAAAGAGGTGGTCATGGATGCTCTTATTATGCTTTCAGATCTTGCTCGCATGGATAAGGTCAGACATTTTATTCATTAAACGGGTGCTTGAAGATACATTTTTCTCTATTTTGGGCATGAGGTTTATTCAAATAATGTAATTATTGCATGGAGAATTAGATGGTTGTTGTTGAAAATGATTCCTCCTATCAAGTTCTTTGAAAACGGCATACTCTTAGTTCACTACTTTCTGCCTGGACTCCGGATAAAAAAGATTTTTAGGATCTTATGGGTGTGCTTGACCATTTCATGGTTATGTGCTACTATCAATTTTCTTTGGCCATGCAGGCATTCTACAAGTACATTGATGGTGCTAATGTACTGGAGCTTCTAAAAGAAATTTTAAGCCATAATGATCCGAATTTCCGTGCAAAGGCATGCAGTGCTCTAGGAAACATGTGCCGACATAGCTCCTACTTCTATAATTCATTAGTAAGTAATTCAATATATATATATATTCAGCTTATTTAAATACATGATGTTTTATTAACCTGATTGATTTTATTTACGTTTGAAAGGCCAAACATCAGATCATTAGTCTCCTGATCGATAGGTGCTCAGATCCAGATAAAAGAACAAGGAAATTTGCTTGCTTTGCGGTAATGTTTACTCTTGTTTTTATTTGGTTGTAGAAAACAGATTTTCCATAACTTATGCTTTTTATTGGCTTACTGCTCTTATTTGGCTTAATGGTCCTTATATATTCTCTTTATCATTTGGCATATAGATCGGGAATGCGGCTTACCATGATGACTCTCTGTACGATGAGCTGAGAAGGTCAATTCCTCAACTAGCAAACTTGCTGCTCTCGCCAGAAGAAGACAAGACAAAAGCAAATGCAGCAGGGGCTCTAAGCAACCTAATTCGCAATTCTAACAAGCTTTGTGAAGAAATAGTGTCGAAAGGAGCACTGAAGGTGTGTAGCTTCATTTATCTTAGTTTCATATCTTCCAGTTATAAATGTGTGCCTACAAGTTTGCAATCTTCTGTTGATAAGAATCATAATAATTTGGTGATTTGTTATCTGTTAACAATGCTGATGTTTGCTGCCTGACAACAATTGATGATGTCTATTTGTCTGCCATCTTAATAAATCTCAACATTTTGGACATTTGCAGGCATTATTGAAATTAGTTGCTGATAGTTCTACAGCAGCCTTAAACCCACCTAGAAGGGATGCTGCCAATGAGTCGCCCATTAAGATAGCTCTGTTCTCATTAGCCAAAATGTCGTCTCGCCAACCCTGCAAGATTTTCCTCAAGTCTTCTGAATTATTTCCTTTGATTGGCCAGCTTCGACAGTCCCCTGAACAGATGATAGCCAACTATGCATCAGCTATAGTAAGAAACGTCATGGAAAGTTGAGTGCTCGTAGCATCACTGTCACCGTGCCAGCTGAGCAAAGAATGATAAATATTTCCCCATACTGAGTTGAACGACCCCATTTTGTATTTCTTTAACTTTACCTCCAAACAGTTGGTGGTTTTGTATTAGAATTGTAGATGCTGTCAATGTTTCCGCTGTTTTTGTATAGCAATTTTATCCACCATGCTAATGATGGTGACTTTTGCTCATTATTAATGAATTAAATCAATTAATTTTATAGATAACATTTTTTAAGTATAACAAATGTCAAGGAACATTGATTCCGAGTACCGCACTAACCATGAGACTCGGATAGTCCAGTATAGAAACACAGTAAATGCATAACATGCACATCTGTAGCAACAAGAGGTCACTGCCCACTCGTAGCACAACATGCACATCAAATGCCTTTGTGGAGACACTGGTAAAAACACATATAAGTTAGTATGCGTTGCTTGATTACAGTTTGTAATCTTTGATGGGATCTGCACAAAATATCTGATAAAACAAGTTTGACATTCACTTGTTACGCTGCCAGGTCAGTCACAGCTTGCGTTTAAGAACTTCAACAGTTCATTGCGATTGTTTTCTGCTTGTTTGTCCTCCTTTGTTTTATCCACCTTCAGAAGAATCTACATTGCCAGAAAACGATGATCAGTAACTTGAAAACTTTCCTCACATTTCGAGGCCTGGTCAAGCAGTTCTACCTTTTTGCCAGAGACAGAACTCCTGCGCACACCATCTTCCTTGTCACGTCCAAGAAACTGTAGAAGAATAAAAGCTTGTAAAAAATCTGAGGTGATCATAGCATATGATATTTCCATACAGAGAAATCAATTTACCTTCGAGAGTTGTACAGGACTCCCATTTCTATCATCCTGATCTTTCTACATAAGGCTCACAATGTAAAGACAATTGGCCCAGAACAACATCCAGCAAAGTCAACCACCAACCGACCAAACATCAAGTTGCAGACCCAGCTCCAATTTCGAAGAGCCGTTCATACAAGGCAGAAAGAAAAATGAGCATCTCATATTCACATTTTATCTATGTTGATTGTTACTTCCAATAAATGACATAGGAATGCAAACACACAAAAAATGCAACTGCTTTACAAATTACACTCAAAGACATCGACAGACAAGATGCCTAATTTGTGACAAAATAAAAACAATCACTATACCACAGAGGAAATGCAAATTTATGAAGGAGACGCGACTAGCTAACATAAAACAGCATAAAAATACAATTCAAAGCTTGATATATCATTGTACTTTGGAAAAACAGCAAACTTGCGGCCAGTATGTATTGAAACAAATGTCTTTGAAGTTCTCAAAAATATCCAAAAATATCAGGTTCAGATACATAATTGGCATCAATTAGAGAGTGAGGTTACTAATATATTACGAAACCTGAAAAAACCCATTGGAACCAAGCATACGTGCATCCTAATTACCATGAAGGCAACAAGCATAACACTATTTAGCAGTTCATAAAAAATAGAAAATCCTTGCTATTGAAACTAATCAGGCCTCTGAATTTCTAAATGTTCCAATTTGACAAATAATCATCTGGGTTTAATGATTAAAATTGTAATCAGTGTCTTCTATCAGCAATTTAAAAAGACAATTATTCTTTCACTCTGCACCAGATGTAGTAAAATATTGAATGCACAACACAATAAAAATGAAAACTGCCTACCTCCTTTAGCTTCTTCTTTTGATGCTTATCACGCCGGCTTTTTTCTTTAGTTTTGCTCTTGTCCTTGGACTGAAAAAGGATAGTAAACAAAATGGCACTTAAGGAATTGCAACTCAAGAGGAACACAAAATAAAACGTTACATTGGCAACTCTATACCTTTCTCTCTTTACCACTTCTTTTATGCCTCTTCACACTATGTTTCTTTTCACCGTCTGAAGAGCTGTGATTCACAAGTAAGCGTATCAATGCCAATAACTAGAAAAAGGAGGGTTACACGTTGCAAGATATTGTTTCACTTGTGATGAGAAACTTCAAGTTTGTTGTGCAACCAACTACAAATATTAATAATCCCTTCCAGAAAGTAAATCACAATTCAAAACTGATTCAATGAATCAAAAACACAATATCAAATGCAAAAACCTAGGGTTCTGAAAACGCATACAAAATCAGGTGTCGGAGAAGTAACAAGTACCTGTAATCATCATCAGAAGATGATTCAGAGTCAGATGAACGGCGGTGATGATGCTTACGCTTGCGTTTAGAACTGCTAGAGCGATGAGGCTTCTTCCGGATTTTGAGATCGACTTTATCCTTCCGGTGATGACGACGAGTTTTACGGTGACGCGAGCGGCGCGAGGAGGACGAGTCGGATGACGTGGAGGAAGACGAGATTGAGGTCTCGGAGGACGAAGACGCCGCCATCGAATCGAAGAGAGATGTTCGAAGAGTATCGTCGGAAGCTTGACCTCGGCGTCTTCGTGAGATATTGATCCAATTGAACCGATGCATTCGATGAGTCGGACCAACCAATTCAACCGATGCATTCGCTGAGTCGGTTGGTTTAAACTGAGATAGACCAAATGCCAATTGCCACGTGGCAGTACCATGCGAAGCAAGAAACCCTCATTTACTGTCTTCAGTTTGGCAATTTTGATGCATAAGAACGCTCCGTTGATCCTTTGTGTTTGATGTCTCTTCGAAAAGGCTATTAGTGGTCTCTGGGAATGAGATTTCAAGAGGTTTATGCGTTGATTTGGTATGATATATGAAGGGTGTAGTTTTGGTTGAAAGATGCATATGTATTTTTTGATGAAATGTCTCACTGAATGTAATTAGAGGAATGCGTGTTAAAAGTGGTTTTGATGCTAGTGAATCCTTTCAGTTCTTGCATGCTTATATTTGCTTCATCTTATGATCTACTATATGTTGTTAGCTTTATAGCTTATTTGTTAAGGTTCTCACATGTTAAGCATCAAGAGTATCATTTTGAGGACAAAGGTTCAGCACTTTGACACTCGGCCACTCAGCTTCATAGGGACCGATGACCAGTTCATTAGTGAACATGCCCCCCTGAGAATCAGGTAACTACATAACGCATTCCCTTTCACTTCGGATACTTTTGGAATGCTCTTGATACATGCATTCAATTTAATTTCTGATATTTTGTTGCAGGGAGTATTGAAATGCAAGAGTGAAGGGAATGTGGATGGAATCGACCTGAACATGTACCATCATCCTTGAATTTATTGATACATTTTCAAACTGGTCTTATGAACTAACGAGCGGTTTAACATCTTTAGCTGTCATATTTGGATCCTATGCTTGCTACTGTTAACATCAAACAGAACAACGTTGCCAGATCCAAATCCTAAGGTATTATTGTAACCTTGGCTATTTAATCTACTATCAATGAGTTTTGTCTCGTTGAAAATAGTTTTGAGCCATATGATTGGCAAACCAATTCACACTGTGTTCCCCACTACAAGTCCAGCCCTTATGTGATAACATGTTCATGCTGATATCTACTTTTGTGATCTGGTGCTCATTACACAAGCATGTGGGAAGAGAACACTGCATGTTTATCACTGATTGTGGAAATGTGGTGACCTTGGGCCTGTGGCATTCAGTGTTCAATGAAATCTTGAGTTTATGAAAAGGGTCCTCGCTGAGATATCTAAAATGATTAATCTCGGTATTAAATTCCTGATATCGTAATTATAATTCCATCATCTCTTTGACGTTATGCTCCTCCTAAGTCATCATAGATCAAAAATCCAACAATTGCTTTTTTGCGCAATAACTTGCTGGGATTTCTAGTGTACAGGATATAGCATGCCTTGAGTGGAGATTCCATGGTTATTTTATTGATCATTTTATTTCTACATTACCATTAAAAAGTCCCAAAGGCTAAGGGATATAATAAGGCTTTGTAGAGTGCTAGTATTTGTTGGGGAGGACAGTAAGTTCTTAGTTGTATCTTGTCTATGAATGGTTTAGGACAGCCAATAGCAAATAATGGTTCAACTAGATTGGTATCCTTAAAACTAATGATCCAAGTTGCCTTTTTATACATTTTGTGGCCATGCACAATGATCATCCTATGGTTGTAGGATTAGGCACGGATTAAAAGTGTTTCCACCACTCACCTAATCTAAATCTACATACCAATCGCCAGTCTGGCTCATTAGTCACACTCCTATTCTTGTTGAATTCTTAATGATCGAAACGACGCCATTTTACATACCAGGAGTACTCCAACGAATCAGAATATCATTAACTTATTTCATTAAAACATACTTATAAATACTCCTTAATTATGCAGCTAAGGGCTAGCGATTACATTTGATTACACAAACGTGAATATTATGACAGTGACGTATGGTAAATAATGACCTAAATTATCATCCAATAAGAAGGTCACTATCCCGTGCACCGCCCCAGTTTTTTCATTGTTTCTCTACACGTGTCGTTTTATGATTGGTTTATAGTTGCGATGTCCACGCAGTTTAATATGTTCAGAGGGCCCACTGTCTTTCTGTCTTCCCCACCGACCCAGTCATCAAGTGAAAATATCAATTTCTACTCATAAATAAGCATATTAATTTTCATCCACAAATCTTCACCTTAAAAACCTATCAAGAATTTTCTTTTAAAAATTACTCTTACGTCGATTAAGAAGTGGATTAAATCTAACACGAGTTATGTAATATTAAGAGTACTACTTTTCTTATAAGGGAAAATTGCAGAAGGATACAAAGTGCCGACTAAACTAAATTTTGAATTCTTATTCTCTCAATGGCTCAAGTATTGGACTTTGGAAGAAGTCTCTGCACCTTAAATATTATTATCACATAATTGAAAAAGTGGGTATGCACATATACCCAAATTTTTCATTAATTTACTATAATAATTAGCATCCCTTAAACATATTAAAGTAAATTAATGCCTTGGTACCACATGAAAATTTTGGGTACTTATAAATTAATTATTAATGTGCTAATCCGTGATTAAATTACATCTGCAATTTTTGCTAATCTGGATTTTAATACAAATTATCATCCATGTGTATGGTTTACTTAATCCATTATTGAAGGAAAATAATCTTTAAGCATAATCAGCGTTTTTGAATGCGTGCTAAGTTAAATGTTCCTTAGATAACATTGATGCTCTTATCTTCCTTAGTGTCAGATGTTTTGTATTAAGATTGACTTGAGCTAGGTGCTTCAACATTATAAACTTAGTATTTGGTTAGAAATGTGATGTCTTGTACACCAAAAATAGAGTAAATAACAAATTAAATGATATCATATGCTAATAACTATTGACTAGTTCAAAAGCCGGTTTGTTATATACTATTAGTTTTAGATTTTAGATATTATAATTCTTGAAAATATCTTCCTATAAAACATGCATTTTTAGTTTGAAGAGGTTCAAACGTATAATATTTGCCCACATATTTTTCTTTGGCCTCATGTATATATTTATGTGGCTTAAATGATTGAGAAACGTCAAAGAAATCTCTTTGTTTTTTTTTGAGTGCATCATCAGAGAAGAGAAGCTTTCTGTTGCATTCTTGTCTTACACACACAACAGCATTTCATTTCCTCTTTGTATTCAGCTCCTTCCCTATCTCACATAAAACCCTTCACCTCAATATCACAATAGAAAATCAAGACTCGTAATCTTGGAGTTCCTACCAATTTATTTTTCAATAATGGGTTTTCAATATCTTAGCCACAGCCTCTTGATTCTGGTCAAACACTGATCTTCAGCTCTGGCTTGAGCTGCCTCTTGAACTTCCTCTGATTATCCTACCTGAGATTCAGCTTGTGAGTTATTTTATCAACTTTGATGATGCAAATTGATTGTCTTTAGCTGTCTTGTGGATGTTTATGTTGTGTGGTATCATAACTTTAAGCACTCTTGTTTGGTTGAGATTATGAATTCTGAGTTTGAGTTTCCTTTGATGCTTTCTGAGATACCCATTTGACTAATTGTCATTTTCTGCTGAAAAGATTATAACTTGAGTGTTTCAGAGTGTTGCATGTCCATGAAACAATAGGAATATTCTGTCTTTACAACTTCTTTTGTGTCTCCATTTTTAGCAAATGTGTTGGCAGTGGCGGAACCAGGACGAAATATTCGCCGGGGCTCAAAAGCTTATAAATTTAGCGGGGGCTCAAATAATTTTTTTAGCGGGGGCTCAAATAATTTTTTTAGCCGAGACTCTAATAATTTTTTCAGCCGGGGCTCAAATAATTACTTTACCCGGGGCTCCAAATCGAATTATGATAAATTATACCTAGTAAAAAAAAAAAATTTTTTTTACTCGCCGGGGCTCCAGCCCCCCTTCGCCCCCCCTTGGTTCCGCCACTGTGTGTTGGTCCAGTCTTCTACCAGGAATCAGTCAGTCTGAGACGCTTCGCAGATAATTACTTGAACACATCTTTGAACAATGAAAGCTTTGTTCTTGTTACTAAATTTATAAAATTGATCGGTTTTCTAGCTTTGGAGTGGGTGTAACAGCTGCTGGTGTGTTTTTTGTACAGTGGAAAGCCATCGCGACGAAAGCAGCTCAGGAGTGGCTTTGACTGATTTATAAGGGTATTGTGGTTTAAGGGAGGGGAGAGGAACATGGGTAACTTTTCAGACATGTTTAATGGGCTGGCAAGGTCTTTATCGATGAAAAAAGCAAAGACTAATGAGTCTTGTTCCGGCAAAATAGAGTGTGTGCAAGCATTGATGAAGGATGCTAAGAAGAATGCAAAAATTCGATGCTCCTCTGGTACAGTGAATGTTGATGGATCACAGAACTTTGCATCACTCTTTTCCAGGAGAGGTGAAAAAGGCGCTAATCAAGACTGCTTGATCGCGTGGGAGGTATCTTTTAGTAATCACTTGAGAATTGAGAGCATCATTTTCCGCTGCATACTTATTTGGTTTGTTTGGGTTCTAGGAATTCGGGTGCCAAGAGGACATGATGTTTTGTGGGGTATTTGACGGGCATGGGCAATGGGGACATTATGTGGCGAAAAGGGTCAGAGAGTCTATGCCTGCATCTTTGCTCTGCCAATGGCAAGAGACTCTAGCTCATACATCCATTGTTCAAGACTTCGACTTGGATTCTGAAACCAAACAACATAAGTTTAATGTATGGAAACAATCATTCATCAAAACATGTGCTACCATTGACAATGAGCTAGCACTACAACAAAAATTCGACTCATGTTACAGTGGAACCACTGCCTTGTCAATTGTTAGACAGGTACATGAGACTCACATCAGTAGAGTTTTGCACCATTTTACTGCTGTCTTGTTGACTGGTTTTCTTTTTTAGGGAGATATGCTGATCATGCTAATGTAGGCGATTCACGGGCAGTCCTGGCCAGCAAATCCGATGATGGCAGCCTTGTATCGGACCAGCTCACAGTAGATTTCAAACCAAACATACCTGGTTAGTTCCGACCTTGACCTCAACAAGACA
>QZGG01003587.1:0-22249 GCA_006409495.1 Sedum album | reverse complement strand
TATGTATTTTTACCCGCATCCATAGTTGACATCAGGTGTAATGGAGACAGATTCAAATGGGATCTCAATTCGTTCTTTGACAATGCAGTGGGCTTCTCCACTTTCCATGACTAGCACTTTTCCTGGAGGGCATTGAGTGATTGCTCTGTGTTCAAGATTTTCAGGAGCTGGGAGTGCGAAGAATTCCAGGAATTTGGATTGCGAGCCTCTTTTTGTGAGCTTGGGTTCAAATCCAGCCATGTTTAAGATTGAGACCACACCGACAAATGTAATCATCATTTTAGCAGCGGAGCTGACTAGAAACCTTAGTCTTTTGAATGAGTTTTGGGATACTGGATCGGATTTGTTGTCATGTTTTGTTGCATCATGTGTATGACCATTAGAGAGAACCCAGTTCCTAGCACCGGACTTGTCCAGATCCAGAGGGGAATGTGATGTGTATCCATTTTCTAACACGAGGGGGCGTGAGAGGCGAGTAGGATATGGAGGAAGAAGCAGATCATTGCTGTCTTCAACTGATTCACTAGCAAAAGCAGAAGCTTCATGGATAACTTCCAAGTGTTTACCTTTATATTCCTTAAGTTTATTGAGCAACATCTTGCGACTGTAATCAATCTCGGATAGAGCTGCTTCCCTCTCATACCTCTGTTGATGCTGCAATTCCTGCACATCTAGAACTTGCCATTAAATCGACATGTATCAAAGTCAGTAACACCAAAAGAAACTATGTGTCCCTGTCGCCACACTCAACATTTCAAGCAGTGTCAAATACCCCCTACATAACATTCAAAAATACAGCCAATAGCTTCACTGATGACTTTGCTCCCTAAAGCCTCAATCATCAGAAAATCAAGTAACCGACACAATTCAAACGCAATATAAAATCAAGAGAATTCATATTCACAATCAGATCAAAATCAGTACTATTCAGAATTACTACTAAAATACTAGTATTATGATGCCCAACTTGACAAAATCTAAGCTTTTAATAAACATCAAAAAGCGAGCACCTCAAAATATAAAATTTGCTCTAAGAAATATAACATCAAACACCTGACCTGCAACTTAAAACCCTAAACAATCACTTCAAATCCAACTCATCACCAAAGCTTCAAAATTTCAACTCAAAACCACAAATCGGACAAAACCCTTAAAATCCAAACACCGAACCTGCAACAATGCAAGCTGCGACTCCAGAGACTCGAGCGCGTCAAGGATGTTCAACAAGCTCTCAGCTTCCTCATCATCTAGGTCCCGCTCTTCACTGACGACATTATTTATAGTAACTACAGTACCTCCGCCGTTTATCTGAGGAATGGTGGAAGAAGGGTTGCTAACGTAATTGTTGATTTTTGAGCGAAGCTCTGTGGCTTTTGCGAGGACAATTCCGATCCCTTCGTCATCCATTTTCGTCGGATGAAGCAGAGTAAATTTAGTCGGATTGATGTGATGAGAGAATAAGCCAAAATGGAGTGGAGGAGTTGTGATTCTGGTGAGCTCTTAGCAGATATCTGC
Source organism: Sedum album (assembly GCA_006409495.1). Taxonomy (NCBI): domain Eukaryota; kingdom Viridiplantae; phylum Streptophyta; class Magnoliopsida; order Saxifragales; family Crassulaceae; genus Sedum; species Sedum album. The sequence continues at coordinate 20,734 of QZGG01003587.1, read as the reverse complement.
TGACCGCCCCAAACTGCATACGACAAAAAATGTCCTGTTTTTATATATATTCCACATTTATAAGTTATAACATTTTCTGCATATATTTTCTTGTTTTGGCAGATGTGAATCATCAAACTAAGCATAAAATTTTTAGTGCAAAGAGTTTGGAAGATTCAATTGAGGTGAACTTGTCGGATGGTTTTATTTTTTGTTGGCGAAAGATGTGCATTGGTCATATGTGAAATCTTGCAGCTGATTACGGATCAATACGTTCAAGGATAGTTGATACGACTTTTTCGTGGTTTTGAAGGTATGTTTTTGGATTAGATTCTGTAAGATACTTTCGTCTTGTATGTTTGGTATTTCAGTATTTGGGTGAAGGACATTGGCTGCTCTGTGTACTTTATGTTTTGGATACTGTGGCTGTGGTATACTTTTGTGGAATTTTTTTATGGTAAATCAGATCGGGGTTGTTAAATTTGGAACTCGAGGATGTCTTAATCGAAGTTGTATCTGTGTATGCAGCATATCTGTGTGATCACATTCTTAATAGACATGCTTGATCAAAGAGGAGTTTAGGATGAATTTGTTTCCTTTTGCTAAAGATCATGTTATGATGTGTTTTCTGATGTTGCTGTGGCCTATTTGCAGAGATTCAAGTATGCCGTTTCAGCTGGTTTTGATCCAGTTATAGACCTTGTAGAATCAGTTACTGCTTGCTAATCAAACAATGTTCAAGGAACAGAAGAAATTGATTAGCTTGTTTTATAGTATCGAGTGCGGTTCCTTTGAGACCCCTGTTGTATATATGTATTTTGAAAATTAAGTTATCTGCATTTTCGAGTCAACTGTATGCACATTTTGACTGCATTTGTTCATTTTGACTTTTTGCAGAAAAAGACAAGAATTGAAAAGTAAGATTTGTGAACTGTTGGATCAAATTGATCCAACGGTCATTTACATAGGTTTCAGGTTCGCAAACCCATACCTGGGTCTCAAATTAACGCGACTCATATAGTATCAGCTACTTGCTACTGCCGCATTTCATTTTGTTCCTATCATGACACTAAGGCATGATCTTCCAGGCAAGATGCGAGTTTGGCATTGAAAATATGAATAGCCACTCAAAAGTATGTTCTACTTGTATTAAACTTTCACACTATGTCAATATCTATTCTTAAAATTTGGAGAAATATCTACACAATCGTGTGGAGGACATATCTGTTTCATGTAAATGTACAAAGTACTAAAGTAGTGGAGGACAAGCTTGTTTTCATTTTGGTTGTTGGTAGGTGGAACTCAAGTAACACATCTCACGTACACCAAATTGCTCCTGGAAACACAATCATCCCCGAGTTGATGGCAGCTCTTAACTTCCACTCCACCTGTGCAAAAACAAGTCATAAATACCTTAAAAAGTCTAACTTTTATGCCCACATTTTTTACAGTTCTTTTATCTAAAGTTACACCCTTCAAATGCAACAATATAGCTCGAATCATACTTCCTTAAAACACTTAGCCCCATGTGAAACTGTCCTTGTTTTATTCGACATTAAGCGTGAAGAACTTCTCCAATTAGCATTAGTCTGCCCCACTGAGAAGTTTATGGTGGTCCAAAACGATGGCTACTAAAGGCCATTGAACACACCATCTGTAATTGCAATGTCCTGTTAGTGTCTTGTATCCATCCATACACGTAAATATTAAATGTCGGTGTATGATACATACTCAGATCTGATTATTGTTAATTGTTATTATTGGTAGCGATTATCACGCCCCTAATCTTTACTAATAAAGAAGTAGTCTCAAAGTCTTAAATAATCTAAACACTCTCTAATCCCCAATCGAATGAATACAATGAGAACATGACACGTCACCACTATTAGAATAACAACAACTATTACTCCCTCCGTCTCATAATGAGTGTCTCATTTTCTTTTTGGATTTCTCAAAATGATCTTCTCATTTCCTAAAATAGAAACTTTTTACCTCTACATTTACACTTTTTTTCATACTTTTTATCCATTCATTCTTTTTCTTACTTCTTATCTCATATTTTTCAATTTTTTTAAAAATCGTGAAGGTTCTCAAATGAGACTCAAAAGAACGGAGGAAGTATTCATCATGCAGGCCCAGATTCCTAGTACTTCTCGGAAACTCGAACTGTAATTAATGTTAACTATAAATTAAGATAAAAGCTGAAATCAAGTGAACACAAAAAATGACCGTCACGTGCCGGTCAAACCATATTGTCGGTTAACTAGTTAACCGGTTTAGCTACTTTATTGCCTACAAATCATATACTGCAGTTCAGTTCCACCATTTGAGTTGATCCTCATCACTCTGCCAATTCTGATAAACCCTCGCCGCCACTGACAGCCTTAAACCGTTATCATCGATGCTGTCCCTCCTCCTCCTCAGCCGAACCTCCTTCATCGTAATCACAACCCAACTCTTCTTCTATTTTTCCTCTCATCTATATCTCTCCACCACCATCATTACTTTCACTTTTCCCTCATCCACTTTCCGCCTCAAACTCCATCCAACAACCCCATCGAGCCATTTATTCAGAATGTCGCGGTGGCGGATGAAAGTCATCCGCTTGGGTGTCAGCTCGGTCACGTTTATGTGTATGAACTGCCACCCGAGTTTAATCATGAGATATTGATTAATTGCAACGAGCTCAATCCATGGAGCTCGCGGTGCGAGATTCTCCAAAACAATGGTTTTGGAAAATCCGCAAAAGACGAACTGACAGGATACTTACCAGGAAGACAGATGGATATTGACTTGCCTCCTCCTGGTACTCAACTGACCAGTTCGTCTCGGAAATCATTTTCCACAACAAACTCCTTTCTCACAAATGCAGAACATTAGACCCCAATTCCGCTACAGCTTTCTATATACCGTTTTACGCCGGTCTAGATGTCGGAAAGTACTTATGGTCTGCAAGATTTACCTCAGATGACCGTGACAGGAATTGTCATATGTTAAAACTTGGTTGGAGAACCAAACAATTTGGAAATCGTCTGATGGGTGGAATCATTTTATAACTATGGGACGGATTAGTTGGGACTTCAGAAGGTCGAATGATAGTGACTGGGGATCCAGCTGCATTTACATGCCGTTTATGCGTAATGTTACGAGATTGTTGATTGAGAGAAACCCTTGGGATTATTTTGATGTTGGTGTACCTTACCCGACCGGATTCCATCCTCGTACGGTCGAGGAATTGTCAGCCTGGCAGAGCTTTGTCCAAACTCGTCCTAGGAAGACGCTTTTCACATTTGCTGGAGCTAAGAGGAAAAAGTTCCGAGATGATTTCCGGGGGCTGCTGCTTAGGCAGTGCTTGAACGAGTCCAGTTCTGTCTGCCAAGTTGTGGACTGCTCAGGGACTAGATGCTTGAACGGGACATCAGAGATAATCAAGGTGTTTATGGACTCTAAATTCTGCTTGCAGCCTAGAGGAGACAGTTTCACTCGACGCTCAATTTTTGACTGCATGATTGCTGGAGCAATCCCTGTCTTCTTCTGGCACAGAACGGCATATTTACAGTATCAATGGTTCCTTCCCGTCGAGCCTGAGAGTTACTCTGTGTTCATTGACAGGAACAGCGTCAAGAACGGTCAGTCACTGTAAAATCCGTGCTGGAGAAGTTCAGTGAAGCTGATGTACAAAAAATGCGAGACAAGGTTGTTGAAACCATTCCTAAGCTAGTTTACTCCAAACCAAATAAAGGGTTAGGTAGCGTGAAGGACGCATTTGATGTAGCCATTGATGGAGTTCTTGCGCGGATTAAGGAGCAGCAACAGCCTGGATACAAATGGAGGTGAGCATTTATGTCCGAATACCAATAGTACATGTAACATAGCTGGCTATACGTGAGTTATATTCGATTCATAGTTTCTTGTTCCTTGGCTATATCATTTTAGACATACTTGAATATTTTGTAGCTTCTGAGTGTATATGAATACATGCTTCTTCCAAATAGCTTTTCAAACTGTTCCTTAGCCGAGACCCAATGCTATTTTCATCAGGACTGTACCTGAGTGTACAACTTCTTCAGCGGTTTAAAACTATCTTCTGCAGGCAGTAAGATAATCTAAGATTTGAATAACATTCGAGCTTTTAGTAAAATAATAGAAACATGTAAGGACAGTAGGAATCATTCTCTTAAACATAATGATTAGCAAAGTAACAATGTGCATCCACGATCATAACTCTAAACAGAATGATTAGCAACTACCTACTACTACTTGAATAGATATGATGAGGCAACTAAAAGCGTATGAGCATTCAAATATATCTATATTTTAAAATTATATCTGAAAGGATACGAATTAATGATTGTCTGGTGACATCAAATTAATAAAATTCGGAATATATTTTCGCTCATAAAATGAGTAAACAAACACAATTGTGTTCTAGTCACTGAAAGTAAAGAGTAGAAAATTACCTAAAAGTGTTTTCAAGTCACTCCACCGGCAGCTGCAGTTTGAAATTTAAATCAGCAATTGATCTACATCAACGACTCCTCCGTCGCTATCGGTCAACGGTTAACGCGCGATTTTGTTGAAATTCAGGGTTTAGAGGAGAAAATTCACTTGATATGGAGTGTGCACAGGATTAAGATCCAGTGCAGCGAAAGCTATTTAATGCGAGTCAAAACTATGTAGTTTTAGTAAAGGGTTCACTCAAAACTACGTAGGGTTATAGTAAAAAATGTCAAAACGACGTCGTTTTTACCCTCGCAGCAAATAGCTGCGCATTACCGGATCCGAGTCCGTGTGCACACCCTCCTCCACAGATGCAATTGAACCGACTTTATTTCGAACCGGCATAATCGAATTCGGTTTGAACAACAGTATGACTCAAATGGTCGAACCGGATTAATCGAAGGGGAACCGCCATTGAGAACAAGAGTCGATTCGCCAAGTGGATTTCGTCACATCGCAAGTTGTGGTAGTACCTGGCCGCGACCGCAATTCTAGTAAAATTGTTCCTGGAAAGCAGGTATGTGCAGCTGTAGATTTTCAGTCTCTGTATCAACCAATCCATTTTATTGAAGAAACTGGAGCTCATCTCTGAGTTAAAGCTCTCAGTCTCTCACCTTTAAATGATGCCATTTTAGCTTTAATAGGTTTCATTTGGACAGTCATTTGTGTGTGAATTTTGGAGACTTGTTTAATGGTTCCTGATCAAAGTGAGTTTGTGTGATTTCATGGTGCTGCTCTGTTGTTTTAAGACAAATTTTTTACTACTAAGTAGCTGTTTGAATGTGCTCGAATGCTTCAATGGCGTTAGGAATTTGATTTATAGAATAATAACATTGCGTTAGATATTAATGTGCCCTTTTTTGTTGCTAGTTGAGATGTGTGGACGTTTCTTAAGAAGATAAATTTACTAGCTCATTGCATGCTCATAGAAGAGATTTTTGGCTCTACAAAATGTTGCCATTAGTCCCTCACGCTATCTATAACTAAGTGTAGTGGGTTCACTGAATCATTATTTTCTATTCGGATGGCTGCTAGGGTCGAGTACAAGTCGAGTTATTTCTGAGTTTCAGTTTCTTTTTTAATTACATAGGGATATTTCTGCAGTTTGTGAGTGTTATTGTGTCCATGCTGCAGCTCTTGGTCCTTTGCAAAACTCAATGTCTGCAAGGGAGCCTACTATGCACTCCGCTAGCATTTTGTTTGTGATCATCAATTTTATTTCCCATTGTGTGCTCTGCCGAAGAATGTCATCAAAGTAATGCTCACGAGTTTCCACCCACATTTTTTACTCAACATGACTCTGGTCTTTACTTTTCCTTTCTCAAAATATTTCAGGTCGCAGGATCATCACTGAACACAAATTATATTATACTACAATAAAAGTTTTTGCATTCAGTGTATTTACATTCGATATTTTGTACTTGTATTTATATAAACCTTAGCATTTTCATATTCTCATACATATTAACAGATTCAGCATTAACATTTCTACAAATAAATATTGACGCAGACAATGTAAAGCTATTATTAATTTAATTGATTTCGTCAAGAAAAAGAGGCTTTAACAAAATATTTCACCAGTTTTAGCTGGACTATATATTGCCTAACTTGAACAAGCTTTTAATAGATTCCTTCTCATCTCTTCATTCACTCATCGCCAGCTGTCTTCGTCTTCCTCTCTCTTTCTCTGCGACCCTCTGCTTCATTTTTCGCCAGGTATTTTGCTTAAAGTCTTCATCTTTTATGAATCACTCGTTTGCAATTAGAGGCGTTAAAGTTTTAAAGTTTTTGTTTTGAGGATCGGGTGTGTATTAGAAGAGCGAATCTGAAATGGGTTTTGTGTTTTTTTGAATTTATTTACCCATTTTTTGTGGATTAGGGTTTGTGGTGTGATAAAATTGAATTGGGGATTATTAGACTTTGAGTGGTGTTTTTGGGTTTTCGGTGAATTTGAATAAAGGTTTGTGCTTTAGAGTTTAGATTGTTTATGTTTGTAATCTCATCTTGGGATTTTTGTAGATTGGGTGAACTTAATATGTTAGTCAATATGCTCTATTACCGTAACTTTAAAGGCCTAAGCTAAGAATCTCAGGTTTTGAAGGCAGTGGTTTATTGGTAAGGGATCGGAGCCTGTTGGTTTTGGATTATGAAATTTGTGGCAGGGTGTACCAGTATTGCTTTGATAATTGAGGTAGCTTTATACTGGAACTGAACAACTATACTCTTTTCTATCATAAAGATCTTTGTGAGTCCATGGTGCTCTTATTAGCTTCGTTGATGTTTGCAAGGATATTACGTAAATACAAAGCTATAAGATTTGTTACTTGTTGGTTATCGTGTGGATAGATATACTTCATCAATGCTCCAAGGGGTGCATAAGAGTTCAGACTCTGTTGAAAACATCAGTGACAGATTAAGTATCATGCAGTCGCATGCTATTGTGACCAGAGTTTTGTCATCGTAGTGTTGAACTTGTTGCATCTTGTGAAATCAATGCGTTACTTGTAATTTTAACTTTTAGGTCACATGCTACACATAACGACATGAGAAATGATGTTACAGTTTTGTCTATTTTTAGTTTCTCCTCATAAAGCATTAGTCCAAATCATGTTTCTCATGTTTCACTCGTTACAGGAAAATGATCAAGTTATTTAAAGTGAAGGAGCAGCAGAGGGAAATTGCAGAAAATGCCAAAGGAAAGGCGCCAGTCAAGAAGCAAAGTGCCGGTGAACTACGTCTCCAAAAGGGTATACGTTTGATTAGTATTATTTCAAATATTCGACTAAACGATAGCATTTTCACATGTTTGTTAATTTACTCCTCCGCGATACTCTTTCTTCAGATATGGGTGAGTTAAATCTTCCGAGAACATGCAATTTATCTTTCCCCAATGGAAAGGATGATCTCATGAACTTTGAGGTTACCATTCAACCTGACGAAGGATACTACACGTATGTCTCCCATTGCTTGCCTATTTTTAATGCCAACATGTAATGAATGTTTGAATAATTTTCGTGCCGCCTTTGTCCACAAAATATGTGAAATTGCAGACAGCATCTTCCTCGGTTGTTTTTCAGGACCAGACTTTTCGTTTACCTGTAAAAAGCCGTAAATAATCTGTCTGTTTCTTCCACAGAGGTGGTGCGTTTACCTTTACCATTCAAGTTCCACCAATTTATCCTCACGAGGCACCAAAAGTTAAATGCAAGACAAAAGTAATGAACAGCTTGATTTGCTCAAATTCCAACCATATTGTCAAATATTTAATCTTGACATGCTCGAAATCTGCATAATTGTAAGTTTACCATCCAAATATAGACTTGGAAGGTAATGTATGCCTCAACATTCTGCGCGAGGACTGGAAACCGGTTCTCAACATCAACACTATCATCTACGGTCTCTACCACCTTTTCACGGTACCACCACAATTCTCTACTCATTGTTAGCTCAAATACTCAAGCTTCTTTGTGCTAAAATGGGAATTCTCTCACAGCAACCTAACTATGAAGACCCACTCAACCAAGAGGCTGCAGCAGTTTTGCGTGACAATCCAGATTTGTTCAAATCAAATGTGAGAAGGGCTATGAGCGGTGGATACGTAGGGCAGACATTCTTCCCAAGGTGTACTTGACGATCCAGATCTAAATCCATAACACTTGAAGACATGATCATCCTGGTGCGCTTTATGTTCAAATATGTGAAAGACGCCAATTGCTGCGCTGCCTGTATGTTGAAAAAATTATACATCTTTGGGCAAATCAAATGCTATGTTGTCTTAATTCTTATTCACGTTAACTTGTGATGACATATTGACATGCCAAACCCTGTTTTGGAAAGCTTAGAAGTTATGTTTGAAGATAAAAAACTAAAGTGTTATCAAAATAACACATAGATAACTAATAATATTTAGATTCCAATATATGATTTGATATTCACTATTAAGATAAGGTAGTTTATTTGCTCATGTAATAAAAATAGTAAATTGTAGTATATCATAGAGTTTATTCATTCTGTGGGGTACGATAAACGGAAATAATTTAATTAACTTGAAAATAGTTCTATCAATTCATTATAATTTTTTATTTATAAAACGTCATTATTTAGCATCAAATGATTACCAAATAATTAACTTGAAAATAAATTTCGAACTACTTTTATTACTAAACTATTTATTACTTTTATTACTTTTAAACTATTTGTAAAAACGTCATTATTCATAAATGATGTATGAATGGTCCGTCAACTTCACTTTCTAATCATTAGTAAAGTGACCTTATTTTGTATAATTACATTTTAAAATTACGTTTTTTATCAAGAGTTTAAAAATAATAATTTGGTTTATCCATGGAGAAAAGTTAGGATTATTTCAACAACTTTTTGAATTTTAAATAAAATTTTCTTACTCAGTTAAATACCAACAGAATCGTAATAACTACAGTATAAAAATGGTAGCTGTCTTCTTTTATTCAATCTGAAATTGTGTGTTAAATTTTTCATGGCAAGAACTGGTGATAACTTTGCGCGAGGGGAGGTAGTCTCAACCCCCCTGTCAGTACAAGTATGGTAAAGAATGATGGTGGCCTATCGTTGGATCTTACACTCGGTCCGACGTCTGCGGCCAAAGAACCTGAAAGATCTGTCAGGCAACCTACATTAGATGGTTCAATGACCAAGAACCAAGATCAACCAACGTTGCCTTCAGTCAGTCTCAGTGTTGGTCAGCAACATGAGGTCAATGAAGTTTCAGGACAAGTGGATGATCTTAATCCGGTCCCGGTACCAGCTGCAGAGAATAGCTCTGATCCAAGTCAGGAGAAGTGTCTGACTATCGTACCGCCTTATCCGTGGTCCAAAGACCGCCGTGCTAAAATCTTTACTATGGATGCCTTGCTGTCTAAAGGGATTACTGTAGTTTCAGGTAACTTGAAGTGCAAGAATTGTGATCAGGTTTCGACACTCGAGTTCCCTCTTGTTGAAAAGTTTACTCAAATATGGAACTATGTGTCAAGAAATCGTGTGGAGATGCATGAGCGCGCTCCAGCTAAATGGATGCAGTCAAAGTTACCAACGTGCACCAATTGCGGACATGAGAATAGTTTGAAGCCGGTCATAGGGAACAAGAAGAGGAATATCAACTGGTTGTTTTTGTTATTGGGAGAAATGGTTGGATGTTGCACCATTTATCAATTGAGGTATTTTTGCAAGCACAACGACAATCACAGGACTGGGGCTAAGAATCGGGTTTTATATCTTACTTATCTGAATTTGTGCCATCAACTTGACCCCAATATTCCTCCCAGGTGACTTAATCCAACATTTGCCTCTGCAAATGATCCGAGATGGCTTGTTGATCCGATTAGAGATTGATGTGAACTCTTGATTCTTGAATTCAAATTGATTTGATTCATTATTTCTTAATTTCATTAGTATGATGTTTCACATTTTTGATTCAGCAAATGTTGGCCTTTCAATGAGTTGACTTGATTAATTAAAGACTCTGGTAAATCAGCAATCACAATTCCTTAGCTCAAAAAAAGAAAAGAGAAACCTGAGTCCTGACTGATATGAAACTCACACAACGCTGTTCAAGATTACAATAGAAGGGGATCAATAATTCACATAGCTGGTGCAAAATGTGTTGTTAGGTTAAGAAGATAAGGTATCAGAAAATTACAATGAGAATATGAACACTGCACTGGACAGATGTGCTCTCCTTTTCTTTGCTGGGAGCTCAGATTACTTTTCTGTGTCCACCAAAAGCCCAAATCTGCCATAATTCATAATTAATCAGAATACTTAATAAAAACATGCTTGTCGTGATTTGAAAGATTTTGCTTGTTTCTGCATCCTTCAGAAAAAGTGCAACCCTAAAATATAGTTTTTACAGTGATGTATTTCTTGAATATCACATAAACCCTGAAGTGAAAGTCAATGTGTTTCCTCGCTTGATGTTCAGAGAAGCGTTGATGAAATGATAATGATAACCAGGTAACAGAAAATGGTAAATTTTCATTTAACATGTGAATATACGTGTGTACCTTCAAATTTGTATCATGACTCCCTGTACATAGTGCACTTCCATCAGCAGATAGCCCCAAACAACTGACCCGGTTAGAATGCGAGGTCTGAAGCGACCCTAAGTCCAAAACGATCTGCAGTTGACAGAGTAATATAACCTTGGTGAGCGTTTTATTAAGATTCATGAAAAGCATAATGGGGATTCAAGAGTTTCATACGGAATACCTTTGCCAGCAGAGTATCCCACACATAGCAAGCCCCATCAGAATAGCCAGCAAATAGCAGTCTGCCTGAATGGGAGAACGCGATACACTTGACTTGGGCCACCATCATCTACCTGTTGTGGTTTGTATACTTGGAGCTGATGTCCAGTCCTAATGTCAAACAACCTACAGGTTCCATCATCCGAGCCAGTTCCAAATCTGTTACCATCTGGGAAGAATTTGACAGCATTCACATCGTTCTCGTGCCCATGAAAAGTTAACACTGATCTACTTGCAGCTCTTGTGTCCCACAATCGAGCAGTTTTGTCACATGACCCAGATACGAACAACCTTGAGTTGGATCCATTAATAGAAACACTGCCAGCATAAGCAACAATAATTAAAATAAAACTTTAAACATGAGCCAGATTAAAATATATAATACCCATTAGACAACATTGTTGGAATTTACATTTCAACAATCTTATTTCTCAAATGGACGGCGGACACTGAAATTGGACCCAGAACATATTTCAGATTACGACATCAACCATGATTAAGCCTGTTACAGATACTGAAAACATTGGCATGAGGGTATATTGTTTGCTATTGCCAGCAGTTTATCAATACAAGGCATGTTCTGGACCTTATTCTGGTCAAAGGAGCTTAATTTGGTTTGGCTATTAAAGGGTAACTTCTCCAGGGGGAAGTAAGATATCCTACGATAACTAAGTCTCGGCGACAGGTATATTTTGTGCCTGTGCTAACTATACATTTGGATAAATCTGACATTTCTCTCTAAAATAAACTCAGCCTTATGAATATGGTGTCATGAGCCTATTTCTCAAACAATGCAATTAATTTATCTGGTGTTACAACAATGCTTAGGTGACTCGAGGGATGCATACGTGATACCAGACGGACAAAGGGTGCAAAAAAATCTCCAAATACTGCCCTAGCTTAGGCTACTTTCATAACATGCAGATATATTGAACTAATATCTAATATCTATAATATTCAAAACTGATGGTGAAATCTTTACAAACCTCAGTACATCAGCTGTGTGTCCAGACTGGAATTCACCGCCAAAAACAGAAGTTCGAAGGCCGGTAGTTATATCCCACAGAACGCACGTATTGTCTCCAGAACCGGTAATCAAATGAGTGTCTTCATCCGGAACATACTGACACGACGACACATAGCCCTTATGCCCAATAAGTGTCCTCGCCACAGGAAGTATTCCATCTTTATCAACTGGAGAATTCAAATTAAACACCGAACACTGACTATCAAGCCCTCCACACGCCACCGACTGTCCGGTTGGAGAAAATGCACAAGTCATCACCCACGCACACTGCAACTTTATCGCATGTGTCTTCTGACTCGTTGATGCATTCCAAACTATCAGCCTCCCATCCTGCGACGCACTCACAATCCTATTCTTCTCTGGTGTCCAGTCCAACGCATACACCTATCGTAAATCACAATCAACAATTTCCAATCATATTCATTAACATCAGCATTTCCTTTTTTCATACATTGAGTCAACTCCAAGCTCACATCAAATCTGATAGCTTACAAGATCTATAATCCCTTCAGGTACATGTAAACCAATAATTACACTGGCAGTTTTCAGCAGCCTATATCATGCTCGATTCTAGGATCGCCAAGGTACTGAACTATTAAACAATCACCTATACTTAGCAGTATCTCAATAGCAAAATCAATAATCAACATCCACATTGATAGAAAAAAAACCTAAAATCAAAAAGAACAAAAAAATTATGTAGAAAACTGCAAGCTCTATCTAGTCACTATACCTTTCCAGTATGTCCTTGCAAAGTCCTGCAGCATACCAAATCAGTCGGTCCAAACGTGACCGGCGTCTTTCCCTGAGCCTCCGCATATCCAGCAACTACACAAAAACGTAAACACACAAACCATCAGAAAACCAAAAACCACTAAATGGATCCAAAATCCAACAACCCCATCGCTGCGCAACTCACTATCCGTATCGAGAAGCTGCCGTCGCTTCTCCTTCAATCTCTCTCTCAAACTACTCACAGTCTCCACCGCGGCAGCGTGCCGCTCCTTCAGCTCCGCAACCGACATAATTGAGGCTTTTCTAATTTGTGCCCTAGCGGCTCATCCTCTAAGCAGATCGAGTACGTTTTAAGCAATAGGAAGCGAGATGGACGCGATCGGCTGAAACACGCGATGAAGGTGGGAGCGAAGGATGAGAAGGGTCGTCGGCGTTGACTGAAGCTTGTTGACCTTACAATGACCAATTGGTGTGAAATGAAAAAAAGTTGCGGAACGAGCATGAGTTTGTAATTAATTTATCCTCACAATTTCTCACCTTTTTGATATTTCTAAAACTTGTCAAAACAGAATAGCAATGACTCGAGTAATAAAAATGCATACAAATACTGATAGAAAATGAAGTCTAGAAGTATCAGATTTCCATAATCATAGAGGTTTGCACAAGTTTGGTTCATGAAAAATTCTAAGGATATTTCTGCTAAATCGAAATGAAGCTAACTCGGAACTTGCATAGTCGAAGAAGTGAGGCTTGTATCAAACTACGGCGCGTGAAATACATACCTTGAACACCATAGGGTCGGATGATATGAGCTCGAACAGGCAAATGTCATTTGCAGCCAAGTTATTCCCTTTAACAAACCGTTTCCATCCGGCGTATATCATCGTATTCCCATTGGCAATGGTGTAAACAAGTTTCATTCGCCATTTTTTCTTTGCAGGATCGACAAAAATGGAATGCACCGTGCACTTGTTGAGATGGGCATTGGCAAAGTGTCTCGGGACGTACTGAAAAAATCAAAATAATGAGCTTTTGGGACTGCAAGAGCATCGACTTTAACGTATGGTAAATAACAACTTAAAAGTATCGTATGGGAGCTCGAAAGGAATATATGAGGACTAACCGCATAATGAGTATATTTTGGTAAGTGTCGCTCTTGAATCTCCACGATAAAATAAGGATTTTTAGGCTTAAACAGCGATATCACCTTGTTTCTCAGCCTCTGACGATGTTCACTTGTGAATCTACCATTAGCTGATGGCTTGAGTACTGATACAAATGGAGACAGAAAGAAAGTGAAATGCCAGCAAATTCTCCATCTATTAGATACTTAAAATTCCGAACTTGAAACAACTAGTTCAACATTTGTTACCTTTGTTTGCTGTAGGCCGATTAGCTACCGGGTCATCTTCATCTACATCTTTGTTACTTACATGTATGGCATCCCGGCCATTTTCATCAACGACATTATCACCATCTTCAATCATTCTCGCAAATATACTTCTCACAACCGGAGTTATCATAAATCCTCACATCAAACTCATTTCCACCATCATACCGAAAAAGCATAACATAACCAACATTCAAATCATTCTTCTCAACAAACACATCCCACCCTCTATCAAAATAAAGTCCCCCATCTTTTTTATCCTTACTCACCTCCACATTAAAAGCCTTCCCAACACTGTTCCTTAGCACAACTCTCTTCGGAGGCACTCTATCCCATAACGTGGCCAGAAACCCATCTTTTATCCGCTGCAAAGAACCAAACTTTTAGTCAAAAAACCGATCTTCATTGCTCTAAACATATTTAGACTAATAGATAAGTGGGGTTCTTAAAAATCAAAACTTTTCATCATTTGCTTCAGTGTTTTGCACATACACGTTATCAGTGTGATACTGGGAAGCATGGGTGCGGATGCGGGGATGCGGGGATTCGTGGATTCGGCAAATTTCCAAAAATAGGGATACGGGTGCGGCGGGATTCGGCAAAAAATTAAGTATTTTAAATATATATTTTAAATAAATTTTGCAAAAAGAAGTTTACATTTTACTTATACCCAAAAAAATACATCAAATAATGATAGCATAAGTTCTTTTCACTTGTATCTCAATAAAAAATAGTAGTCAAACTTTGCAAAGTAAACTAAACATTATAGCAAAGTAGGAATTTATCTTTACAGATAAAATGTGTGTTTGATCCATAAAGCCCAAACTCTCATTCGGCCCAACTCACACGATTGAGCCCTAGCGAATCGAGATCTCGAAGCCGTACGAGTCATCGTCGTCGAAGCTGATCCGATCTCCCACCGTCCCGTTACACTGCAAAAGCTTAAGGTAACGTCCGTCTGTTTCCTCCTCGCGGAGTCGGCCGGTCGAAGCCGTACCTGTGCATCGTAGGTTTTGAGTGCTGCCGATTGCATTCGCCGGACGATACTCGGCGGTGGTGGCGCACTCCCGTGCACTGCCACACCACCGCGCACTGCGGCGCACGGAGTGCGCGACTCGCGGACTAAGTGACGAATCCCTGCTTCCCAGGTGTGATATGAACACATGTTTCACTTAATTTAAACACCAAAAAGTGAAAGAAGGTGATAAAAATCGAATCTTTGTGAAAAAATTCAATAAAAATGGCAAACTAAGGTCATACCATCTTCAGGGAATTGATATGGGGGATGAAAATTTCGCAGAACTCCGGCTTGGCTGCCATTTTCTCAACTCAACAACTCAATCACAGCCGTGGAAGGACAAAAGGAGGTGTTTCTAATTTTATGAATTAGTTTGACTGGAATTACAGGGCTGGAAACCGGAAGAGTGAGGAGCAAGGAAATTGATTTTGTACATTTATTTAATTTGTTTGTTTCAGGACAGTTTGAATTCGGCGAAAAGGGTGCAGAGGAATATATTGCAGAGGTGTTCCTTTCTGGGGAGGAGGCAGAGTTGCAGACTGTTGCTCCGGCTACTTTCTTGCTTTAAACTTAATAGCCTTATACACAGAAATTGTTGTCCGGCCACCCAGTAATGATGTTTCTGATCCAGCTTGCTTCGTCATTTGTGGAAATTCTCTGGACTGTGGAGTACATTATGTCTCTTGATCTGACTCTGATTTTTAAATAAACACCATCAAATTAGTGGAAAGTGAATTTAATGAGAGTGTATAACCCCATAAGTACAAAATTTGGATTGAAATAAACTTGAACAATCAAAGTTGGATAACAAATTAGTGAGCTTGTTTGATCTACAATGAAATGGGAGCCAATCAAAGTATTTAGCTAAAAAATTACTGAATTTATCATGTGTGTACCATAAATTTCCATCACATTTTCTTTCCAAGAAACAAATGGAGAGTTACTAGAAGGTTTTACAGGTACAACATGCGTACAACAAGCCGCAACAAAATAATAACTCTAGACTCAGACAGACCCCACTTCATGAACAGCTCTCCGATCAAAAATGAAGAAAACCAATACCAGAATTTCAAACAGATTTGATGCCTGCTTGTCTGTGTGAAAGAGGAAGTCGACCTGATAAGAGCAGAAACTTTCTTCAGGGTAGAAATATTTAAGAATAGTCACAAATTTAAGCTGTATAAGGTTTGAGGCGGTTCAAGCTCCGGAGTGTGAGACGGGAGTAGTCACAAACTTGCCATCCTCATATACATGAATGTATTGCTGTGGCAATGCGTGGTCTCCCTGTTAATAAACAAGAAAATGGAATATATTATACTCAGCCTTCAACGTTTATCTGCCACGGCCCACCGCCTTAATTTTAACCTTGCCTGATTTTATTTATATTATTCAAAACTATTAAATGTTTGCCGTCCACTCTACTATCTAACTTACGCGTACAGAAGGCAAAGCTTCATTATACTGACTAGATAATCAGGAACCTTACCCAATCAACATTAGACTCGGCAGCAGGGACAAGGAGATTTATCTCACTGGATTTGGCAGTAGTTATAGATGTGCCCAAAGATTCATCGCTAAGATACAGTTGGCAGCCTGAGGTATTGTCCACTGATATTGTTGGAGCTGAGCCCTGAGAATAGATTTCAAAATAGTGAGGGAAGTGTCTCAAATTTCACAAGCAAAAATGACAAGTGCGTAGTTTTACTGAAACTGAGCAAACTTGCATATCAAATATTCATGATACCTGACATTGCACTTCAACGCCATTGCTATTTACAACCTCAAAAGCAGCAACAACATCCTGCACTCACACAACAAATGCTTACTGCATAATTCATAACAAATTTATAAAGACTGCTTTATGTGAGTATCGTACTGACTGTGAACACAACACCCATCTTAGTGCATTTGTCAACTGTGATATTGTTGACTTTCCCTGCAAATTTTGTCACTGGTTAAATTGTCCTTGTAATACGCACAATAGTATTTCTGTAATATGTTTGTCTTTTAGAAATTCAAAACACCTTGCACTTGAAGGACGAGTCTTTGCACCCATACATATATACCGAATGTTTTGAATCACAGTCATCAATGACCAAATTGGGGCCTGATGATTCAGTGGGGGAAGACTCAGAAGCAAAAAGTGAAGCTGCAGGAGGAGGTGGAGGTGCAGGGGCTCTAGGTTCAGATGCCGGAGGTTTTGATGGAGAAGAAGCAGTCACCTTAGCTGTAGCACTCCAAACAGGACCCCGAGGATAAAAATCCTTGACATAATTTCTCAAGCCTGGCAAACAGAGTTCCTTCAAAGCCTGATTGGGGTCTTTCCCTTTGTATTCAACAAGTATCTACATTTTGGTATACAAAATGCAAGGGTATCAATCCATGTTCCGCAGAATTGCCTCATAAAGAAATGAGCATCTAATCTAAACGAGCAGATAACACACCATTTCATCAAATGAATAAGCAAACTATCAGCATAACACCCAAGTCAAGCAATCATATAATAAAAATTCAATTTCCATTCCCATGAATCCATCATTCATATCAACCAAAGATGATTTTATTTAAGTAAAGAGCAGTTGAATTTTAAACTCTTTCTACCTTGTTAGTTGTTACTGTAAAATTCAGCAGACTGCCAGCTTTCCTCCACATGAGCAACAAGCATGCTCATACCTTACAAACACAAAGACAAAGCAATTAATAAGATATACAACTGCAATCATCAGTCTTAGTATCACCTAAATACACACTCCTCTTACCACAATCTTTTCCGCTGTAGGCAATCCACACATATGCAGTTAAACTATCAGCAGCCGCCTTCAAATGGTTAACGAACTCATTCCTCCTGCCTTCCGACAATCCACACACACGATCACTTCATTCAGCGGCCTCAGAAACTCAATTAAGCCAGCCATATCAGGTTTCTACACCAACAAACACAATCACAACACAAGAATCTTAAGTTCACAACAATGACAACAACAAAAACCAAATGCCGAATATTTACAAACCTGAGACTTCTTGATCATAACAAACAAATCCTTCTGCACTGCAAACGCCTCCTCAATCAGCTTCTTCACCTCTAAAACCCTGCCTCCGATCTTCTCCGCCGCTTCTGAAAGCCTCCCTAGACCCTAAGGGCCCAGCCGATATATCTCCATAGGCTAAAATTGCAGGATCTGATTCCGCTACTTCACTCACCCGCCGCCACCTCCGCCACCTCTAACTGCCACAGCTTCCAGCCGCAACACCGCCGCCTCCAATTTTTATATACCGCCTGATATTCCACGTGGCGCATTTTGATTGGATCGTGAGACTCGCGAATACGCATACTCCTCGCACTACTATCCAATGCCACGTTTTAATTGAAATAAATGTTTAGTCTGAAAAGATTTACTTATTTTATAATATTAATAATTCAATTTTTCAATAATTTAAAATAAATAATATATTTACCTGGTAAAAATACATCTGAACTGGAGTATCATCGTATAAATTACCCCGTCATTTTCGCTAATACTATACACGTGGCGTTATTTTATTGGAGAGTAGTCGTACTAGGATAGGAGCCTACCGTCGTTTGCCTTGATAATCTTCATCAACACATATTTAATCGAAATACGAATCGGTGTTGTGTACGATTTCAGCTTCTGGAAAAAGATGACGAGAGAAGCTCCGTCTGCGAGCGGCGGAGGAGCGTCGAAGAAGCGACACCGATCGGCCGGAAGTAGTTCCACATATCAACGAACAACCTCGGTATCATCCACCTACGCAGTGATCGAAAATTGCCTACCAGATGGTGCCCTAGAGGTCGCGACGCACCGCCGATCATCCTCCTCATCGTCTTTACACGCTAATTGGTTATCTCTCTCCGTTGAGCCAGGTGGATTCAACGATTCGGATACGGCTGATGTGATTTTGAGACTGTTTGTTGCTCCTGGACCGTTTCAGGAAGGGTTAGGGTTAGGGATGGAGAAGAGTGATGTGCAGATCTATTTGCACTCGAGGGTGTTGGTGAGGTCGAATTACTTCGCGGCTTCTTTGTCTGATCGTTGGCAGGTGGAGGAGAGGGATGAGAGTGAGTCTGAGAAGGAGAAGAAGCGGTTGAAGTTGAGTTATGGAGTTACACTTGCTACTGGATCATTTCTGAATTATTTAACTGTGTTGAAATTGTTGTATTGTTATGATTTGGTTAATGCTGTTGGAAGTGTTGGTAATGCTTTGGCTATGTTGCCTGTTGCGATGGAGCTGTTGTTTGAGGATTGTGTTAAGGCGTGTGTGAGGTTTTTGGAGGCTGTACCATGGACTCAGGAGGAGGAGAAGAAAGTGTTGGGGTTGATACCGTTGTTGAATGAGGAGGAGTCTGAGGAGTTGATGGCAAGGTTGAAGCCTCAGGATGAGAAAGCTAGAGAAGAAATGCTGGAAGGGATTATTATGTCGGCTTTGTATAATCATCCGAATGGGGCGTTTGTGAAAGCTTTTGTCGCGAAGCTGTTGAGGGATTTTTCGTCGAGGGAGTCGGTAAAGAGGGTATTGGAGATTGTGTTTGGGGAATGTTTGAAGATTGTGAGGGAGTCGTTGGCGGAGTACTCAAGTCCGGAGTTTAGAGCGGGACATAATACTGAGACTGAGGCAATACAGAGGCTTAATTTGCATACAGCTATGACAAGTGCGAGGCACTTGTTTTGGGTGATTGAGCGGATGATTGACTTGAAAGTTGCTTACTTTGCTGTGAAGGTGTGGAGTGAACAGGAATCTTTGTCTGAGGAACTGTTGAGGGTTTTTCGTGATGATGCATCAAGGCAAATGGTACCTGGGTTTGCTACCATTATGCTTAGATGTATTTCCAGGCTTGCAAGTGCAGTTGCTTCTGGTTCCGTTGTTGCTTCTAGATCGGTAATCATTCATCTTATTTTCTACTATGATATTATTGAATTGTCTGTGCTTTGGTTGTTTCAGATTATATCGATGGAAATTGTGGTTAGTGCAAATTTAAGGCAAAAAATTGTTCCTTTAGCATGACAGTTAGTTTGCTGTTTAGCCCGTTTTGAGTCCTTAGTGAGTAATTGATTCCTTCAATTGTCTCGTAACCATCATGATCATTAGAGCAAGCATTGTTAATTAAAGGTATCACCTTGGTGCTTTCTCTTCAGGTACTCTTACCTTTAGATATATTCCAAAGGTACTAAGGTTTGGGCATGTTGCAAATTAATCAAATTGATGCCTCAACCTCAGTACTGATTTGGTTATGAGTTGCATTAAAAAGTGTTCCGTGTGAATAAACTGGAGTTTGGGTAGGTCAAGGGAAAAGATGAACTTACTTTTAGTCCTAGTAATACTGTGGTTATAAACTGAAATTTAGATATAGACGTAAACATGGCAAGGTAAGATGATATTCACTATTCAATCCCCAGACAAATATTTTTAGCTAGTATGTATTAATGCTAAATCGTCCATATTTTGCCGCATGCTTTGCAAAACATAGGTTGGGTGGATAATTAACATCCACATGTTCTCATCTAGGTTCGCATGAAGTTCGTGGAAGAGTGGCTTCCAGTGCTGAACGCGTGCAAGGATATTGCTACACAGATGATGCCTGCTCATAAAATTGTAGCTGTCGAGCTGGAGGAAACGTTTCTTAAAATCATATCTACTCTGCCTATTTCAGATTCACGAGAGATGTTGAAGCAGTGCCTGAGTTTCTCAACTAGAAACATTGACGATTGCCCTCACCTTGTATCAGCCTTCAACACTTGGTTCTACCGTGCCAGCCGGAAGCTTGATTGATGATCTTGTCCAGTACA
>QZGG01003586.1:0-22285 GCA_006409495.1 Sedum album | reverse complement strand
CAACCTCTCCTGCAATTCCACTCAATTAAACCCAATATAACAGAACTAAAATATACCAAAAACAAGCAAAGCCATTTAACTTTCAAGTACCTGAGTTTTGGAGGAGGAACCGACAAGAGCGTTGGCAAGAGCACCGAGTGGATTGGAGGAAGAAGTAGCGCCAGGAACGGCACACGCCGCACCGCCGGTAACGAGGTCCCTCATCGCCATCGCGCTGCTTCTCTCTCTACGAATATTTATCTATCTGTTTGCGCCTCCCAATAAAAACTCACTCTCTCTGTCGCCTTCCCTAAACTCCACTCAATTATTCTGCGTGTAATTTTAGGGCTGAATTTATTACCGCTGCGATCAATTCTCTCGATTCAAATCGAATTTCTCAGCACCGGAATATTCTACCAAATTTTGCTCGAGATAATCTTTCGAAACGACATAGTTTATAATTAAGCGGCGTTCAAAACCACGTCGTTTTACGCTCAGTGGTCTCAAGACTCTCAGCCCGTTCTACCTTCCCCCGAGACCAACAACTTCCATAAACGTCAGACACCGTAGTATTCTACAGAACTTTGGGCTTTATCAATTTATCCATATGACATGGGCCAAGCCCAATAAATTTAACGAGACCGGCGTGGAGTTTGGAGGCAGCGATGGCGCCGTCGTCGAGTCAGCGGACTGACGTTCAAGCTCAACCCTATCGTGATCCTCACTACACGCGCGTAAAGTCACATGCCAATCCACCTGCCGGATGCGGCAAACAAGGCGCTATCATTACTCCTGCTGTTGCACAACCTCCACCAAGGGTTTATACGATACAAGTTAGTGTTTGCAAGGAGTCAAGGACTGATCTTCCGAAACAACCAGATATACGGCGTCGGAGGGAACGAGTTTTTAAGATTTTACTCGCAACGACAGTTTTTTTTGTTAGAGACGGCGTCGTTTAGAGAAATGCTCAGTAGGCGCTACTCATTTGTTGTTTAAAATTGGGGAAGAACGCAGAAATTAGGGCAAACGATTTTCAGAAGAAAGCGAGTTCTTGGAGAAGTTTTTTTTTCAACTGCAGAAGCTAAACTACAAGTCCTGCGACGTCGGTTCCCTTTGGCAATTGAGAGACGGCTGATTGCTTGCTGAAGCCTCGTTGCTGAACGCTCTTAAGCTGAATTGCTGTAATGGCTGTCTTATGTTCTTGATTTTCAGTTTATTTGATTTAGTTAATTGCTATAGTTGTTGGCTTTTAGAATCTTGGGTTCTTGACTTCTAGCCATTTAGGGTTCTTGCCTTAGAATCTGTCTAGGACTTGTAGTTTATGGGTTATTGCCTTAGAATCTGTCTAGGGCTTGTACTTTAATTTACTAGTTTCTTGAAATGTCGTTTATATCTTGTATTGATTCATATTCATTTTATTAATTGAGAATTGTTTTGGGGTTTACAGGAATTTTTAGCTGATATAGCGGGTTGCAGTGTGAGCAAGAAGAGGCTTTGACGGGAGACTGGGTGATTACGAAACGGAGCCCGAGTCCAAAAGACTTCATCCCGTCATTTTTGAAAGAGGGTGAGCAGTTTAGCTTCAGGCCTAGGCGCCAGATGGATAGTGAGGATAGAGATGCGGAACAATGGGATTTTTTGTTTGATAATGATATGAATGTGAGAAGGTTGCCTGAAGATGTATTGGCTGCTGAAATAACTGCGTGGACTGGATTCAATGATCCGCAGTTGAATATTGAAAGTATTAGATCAAATGACCATTCTTCTAATGATGAAGAGGAGTCTCCTTATTTGATTATTCCGGAGGGTATTAGTCCTGAGGTTCTGCTTGAGTCATCAGATTTCATTTCCACTTCTATGGTATGTTTATTTCTTGTACGATTGACAATTTTACTACGGTTGGTAATCTTTCGTGAATACCAATGTATTTAACTGATGATAGAATGAGATACAAGAGATTTTATCTTGACGTTAACGAAATTTGATATACTTAGCATTGTGATCCTCAACCTGACAACAGTAGATGCCTGTTCATATCTGATGTTTCCGTGCCCTGTTACTTGAACCATGCTAAGTCCTTGACAGCAAGTCCTGGAAATCTACTTCAATGCTATATTGCATTGTATATTTATAAAATCACTTCTGATGATTTCTAAACCCATGACGCATCACCTTTTTATTTTGCCTGCACTAGATGAACAATCGTGAATTTTGAATGTACCTTCTCAGAGGCTAAGAATAATCACCTTTCATACTATGGTCTGCTGCTGTACTACGACTGTCTGTCCAGTGTCTCTACGTCTATCATTTATACAATTTATGTTTCTGCGAACAGATGAGTCAAGCTATTGATCCTCCAGCACTATCCGGCGCAGCGTTTTCAGTCAGAGCTGACAATGTGTATGGCAATTTTGGACCTTCACAAGTTCAATCTAATGAAGAAAGTGGGGAGAATATCGCAGGGTCACAACTAAGGAGTGTAGATACTATTAGCGCTTCTGCTGAGCACTCACCACCACTCAGCGATCAACAAGATATTGAAGGGGGAAACAGCCAGACAACTGATGCTGATTCTATAGCTGGTGGTAATACAGGTGATATTGCCGAAGATGGTTATCATTGGAGAGAAGGTACGGACTGAAGCAATCTATTGGAAGTGAAATTCCTAGAAGCCATTACAGGTGTACGCACATGAGATGTCCTGTCAAAAAGAGGGTTGAGAGGTATCCTGAAAGCGGTAAAATTGAAATTATATATCAAGGAACTCATAATCATCCCGGGCCTTCTCAAATTCCCTTGTCAAGTTACTGTTGCAAATGGAGGTGACAGGGGTTCAGATTGTGGAGCAGCGCACCCTCTTGGTACCCGTGACTGGAGGAATGATTCCAGGGAAGGAGATGAATCCGAATCAAAAAGAAGGTATGTCTCTTATTTTCAAACCATATGCTTTACACTATTTGGTGCGTAAACAAGTTTATGCAAAAATTAATTCTCAGGGAAACGGAAACATTTGCAACAGAGGTCGGTAGTGGAGCCACCAAAGCTTTTCATGAACCTAGAGTTGTCTTTCCGACTAGAGGTAATGTTGACATATTAGATGATGGATTCCACTGGCAAAAATATGGGGAAATCCCAACCCAAGGTACATTCTCCGGAGCAGTGTAGCCGCCTTTACACTTAGGATTTTAGAACTGATGAATTTTTTGTTTAATTAGGAGTTGCTACAAATGCATCCACGAAGGCTGCAACGTGAGGAAGTTTGTGGAGAGAGCATCAAATGATCTCAATTACGTAATCACAGCAATCAAAGGCAAACACAACCATGATGTTCCAGCTGGCAGCAGCTCGTAATAGCACCCATACGAACTCTCATATATCTTCCGCATCAGCTTCTCTGCCTCAGAACCTTATATTTCCGCAGCCACCTCATCTCAGTTCTTTCAATATGCCAAAGATGCAGCTGCCGCTGGTTCATCTCAACTTCTACCATTCCAAAGGCTCCTACAGCTTTCATGAGGTTACAACTTCCAAAATACGTGTACATTTATACATATGCAGACTCGACATGATTGTGAATTTGTGATAGGGTTTGTTCATTGTATAAGCACATAGCTAAATATTCTTTACTATAACTGATACAGATTGTAAATGTTCAAGCCGGATGTCGATCTTAGGGCTTCTCTCTCTCTTACAAACCTCTGCCACAGGACACCTTCCACCGCCTTTCTTCGCTTCTTTTGGGGAGTGGATGTCGACGGCTGGTGGGATGGAAGATGTCTTCGTTTGGGGGTTGTCTAGGAGTTTGTTGGGGTGGTCCGTGGGGTGGTCCGGCTGCTCTTTCTCGCGTCCTGGAGCGGAAAACCTCCTTTGAGACGGAGGCTTTTTTCTATCTCTGAGTTCTGTTGATGAGAGCTGGAGAGTGGTGGGGGTTTTCGTTAGCCTGTCGTCGTCGGCCGGTTCACCGATCCGAATCTTTTCCGCCGACGTCGACAGCGCTGACGTTTTTTATTCCTCTATTTCGAGCTTGGTTGAAGATGGCGGCTGGTTCCCCCCTCCGATCTTTCACTGCTGACCTCCTCTCTGGGTTCCTTTGTTGGCAAGCCCCCTTCTGGTTGGCGGTTGCCAATTGGATGGTGGCTTCGTTCATGTATGCGCTCCTGTGCTATGGTACTGGATGTGCTCTGTTTGAAGGTGGTTCTGCTGAACCATCCTTCTGGTTTTGCTGGGTGTTCTTTTCGCCGGGGCCGTCTGCCTCGTGACACTATAATTTTGCGTCGGCGGCTGTAGGGATAGCTGACTGTCCTTCTGCTGTCGGTCGGAGTTTCTTAGCTGCTTCTGCAGCTCTGTGTCTTCCCCGTGGTTGGATCGGCGGCAGTTCGGTGGCAGCCTCTCCGATCCACCTCGGTGGATGTCGGTTCGGTGGCACGACATGTGGCGTCCTGACTTTATCATCTTCGTCGCCGTTTTTTCTCTGGACAGCGTGCCGACTTGCCACGTGGATCTTCTTCGTGCTGTCCTCTACTCATGCTGACTCCTTGCTGCTGACACGTGGTCGATGTATCATCCTTTCACCTCTCTGGTTTATTTTGGTTTGTTGCAGCCGTTGCTGGATCTTCAGTTGGGCCGGGCTTGCTTATGCTCAACATTTCTTCTGGGCCAACAGTATTTATTCAGTTGTGTTTCATAAGGTATATGTTCCAGTATCAGCCACATGTCCTGATTCTTCTTCGGTTTGCCGGTTTGCAAGCTCTTCCTGGATTGTTTTTTTGAAGCTTATCTGACTCAACAATTTAATTTTACACGGATCTTGGAAGTGTTGACAATTACGATGGTCTTCCTTACTGCTCACTCGCTCAAATTTCTGTCAGTTTTTTATTGGTGCTACTCGCTGGCACGTGCTGGCACGTGCTTTTGCATGCTGATGTTGTTGCACACAAAAGGCGAAAGAGCAATCATGGAGCCGGATGAACAACTGTGCTATTCCACTGTTCCTTTCAAATTATTTGTAACCTTGCTCTGTGTTTGTTTCATTCCTGAGGTTTTTTCCTCAGTATTTTCAATTCAGTTTTGTACTGAACAATTGATATCAAAAAAAAGAGTAAATGTTTTATTACTTTAATCGCGATTTTATTACTTTAATTGCTAATTCAGCATCCAAATTTGTTTATAATTTATACGAAAAATATTAATTTTTACCTAACTCTATCTACTCATATATATAGAATTTGATATCGATAATTGTCAAATTCGAGAAAAGTAACTCTTAAATTTTCACCTCATGTTACTAAAATGGTCGTTACTTTTATACAAAAAAATAATTCTTAATGTACGAAAATGTTTAAAAAATCTTTTCTTTTTGTAATTCGAAGTCAGATTTTCACAAAAGAGAAAAATTATAATAACAGTAAACGCACGAAAATCATGTACATGTGTTTAGTAGTCAATTCAAGTGTATCTAGAAAAATAATTCAAAGTTAATAAAAGTGTGAATCATAATTTTCACAATATTTTCAATATTCATATTTTATAAAATTAATATAATATCACAACACTCCATAAATGGCAGTAAATCAAAGTATATATTTTAATGCCACCTTTGACTTATAATTAAAAGCCAAATTTCGTTACTCGGGAAAGAAACATTTACAACCTATTCTTGAGATATTTTAGTAACGTAAATTCACACAAACCTTTGAATTTTTTTATCTCAATCATCTCCTTGAAAGTAAACAATCCATTCATCTTTTTAATTTTTTCAAGAGAAATTGATTCATTTTGATACATTTTATTGAGTGTGGAAGAAATGTGTCGCGGAAGTATCAAGCTGCCTCCAACCTTGATGATCTTGATTGGGTTGGCGGTGTTTCTCACGCTTGCTCAATCTGCACTTGGACTACAATTTTACCTATGGAAGGAAGAGTGCTTTTCTCAGAAAATTGAGGAGGAAGGCGATACAGTTCGTGTGTCATTTGTCGTCGTTAGACGTAAGTCTAAAATCCATTCTTCAACGTCCGGCATCGATCTTGTGGTAAGTTTTTTTCATTTTATGTTATTTGTTTTTACATCTTCTTTGTGGTTGACATAACATCATTTATTCTCAAATCAAATAAAACATAACAAATTTGTTTAGAAAAATGTCGTTTTATCATGTTTCAGAATCATGTTTGATGTTTTAATTTTGAGTCATATTTGAATTTTGAACCGAAATTCAAGTTGGTATTTATTTTTGATTTAATTTAGAGTGATGATAGTTGCACCAATTGTCGAAATAAAGGTGTCAAAATGAGTTTGATACGCACTGATGATTGGTGCATACGTCATTACTCTTAATATTTTATGAATACACGGAAATTCAAAATAAATTGTAGTGATGCAGCTATGAATGATGATTGCAGGTTAAAGGGCCGAACGGAGAGCAAGTGCACGATGACAGGGACAAAAAATCCGAACATTTTGAGTTCGTTGCACGTAAAAAAGGATTGTACAAATTCTGCTTCAGTAACAAAGCCGGTTTTTCAGAAATGATAGATTTCAATGTTGTAATCAACCACCAAGAGCACCTTGAGCCACTTAAGAATAATCAACTCATGGGAGTACATGAAAAAATTACTGAGCTAGACAGTTACCTAAGAGCAGTGGATTTCAAACTACGTTGGTTGATTTCAGATCAGTTTCGTCTGAAGAAAGTAAGTATATAACACTTGAGCACATACTGCTCGAATAAAAGTACTAATTCTGCGCTTTTCCGCGATATGACGCTGATAAATGTTATATTGTGCAGTTAATCACGCAACGAACTTTTGGGCAATTACTAAGGCAGGAGTGGAATCAGTTGCATTGGTAGGATGCAGCATTTTGCAAGTATACCTTCTGAAGCGCCTTTTCAAGCGAAAGCTTGGAGAATTTAATTGAGTTTCATCTGATAATTTGGATTATCAAACTGAGAATTTTATTTCAAGGAATTTGAAAAGAAACACTTTGAGCTATAAAATGTCGAATATTACTGAAAATGTAGCTTATCACACTTTGGCCATTTTGCTGAATAATGTTTCAGAAGATGATTTCCTTTGTATTAGTATTAGTGGCTCGAGCGACGAGATTTTGCTTTCGATCCTGTTAAGATTTATATCAATGAATTGCAGGACTGAAGAGCAACCAACAATATCAAAATTACAGAACTGAAAAATGGAAGTATAGCCAACTCATAAAAGACATAATGTTGATTGTTTGGTATAAAGCACTGGAACTGTCATTGAAATTTATGAAACCATGCCAAACTGAATCTAATAACCTCAAACAACAGATTAAGTGCTACAGCTTCTGTGATTTGAAGTTTATGTTTGTGGAAGAGCGTAAATGAACACTTAGTTATATTCCCATGAAGATGTTCCTCAAGTGTCAGCTCGAGTAGGTTGCATGCAGCAGAGCCAGTTCCTCTGCAATTATTAGACACAAACAAGCAAAATAAGTTAGATTTGAAGCAAGAAACCCAAATGATCAGAAAGGAAATTACTCGTTAAGGAGTCGGAGAATATGCTAAAAAATATTTACAGGGAGCATGCAGACTGGAGAAAGGGTGACCAAAATAAAAATAAGGGGAACTTACAGTTGGAGCTTTTCCAAGCTGTGCTGTACGCTTAACTTTGGATGTATCTTTTTCAGGCGACTCAGTCTTGCCGCCTGTTTTTCGCTCGTTTCTTGCCTTATTGAATATCACTGTGAACCCTTCAGCAGATGCTGGATCATTGACATCCCATTCACCAAACTTTGGCAAGGGTTGACCTTTTTCCTGCAAACCAAAAAGCAAACAGTTTGCTTTCGAATTTTGCCAGACTAATAAAACTTGGATCATAAAATTAAGGAAATCGATGAAACAGCTATCAAAATCAACTTTAGCCCAAAATCAACTTGATAAAATAGAAAGCTAACAATTGAATGATAAGTTAAAATTAATTTGTCATCTCAATCATCATGTTTTCTATTCATAAAGCACAAGGTGTCAACCAACATCCAGTGCAGTGGGATTTGTTACCCGGGTACATCACTAAACTGATTACAAAGTAACTAACATGAACGTAACATTCCAAACAGACACACAAAGCTGACAATGACAACAACATCATCAAATGTTCCTTGTGAGCAAGTAGAAACATTTTCATCAAAAAGGAATGAATGAAATACTCTATAATGATCCTAAAAACTATACAAAATAAGCTGCTGCACAATTTAGAAATTAGAACTAGCTACAGCAGATCTATCACTATGTTGAATCTTTAAATACCAAGGTCTTGTGACAACAGCATATTCACCAAAACACAGCAGAATATAAACATAGGAGAACTGCAGCAACAAAGAGGTTCAAATGAATCAGCCACTTAATACAAAATATAGCAAGAAAGCTAACAACCAAAAGCCCCATAAGCTCATAATGGAAACAGGTACAGCTTGAGAATACAATCACAAATGAAGAGCTGTATTTGAAAAGATAAGATAAACACTAGTTTATTTTTCCAAAGATGGAAACTTTAATGTAAAGGAAGAGATGGGTGTCTTACTGCCATGAAATTCAAAGTTGGGGTGTGTAGAAATGAGAATGGAGAAGTGAGAAGCTCAAGAGAGTTTAAAAAGATGGTTTAGTGCAGAGATGGAGGGGCTGACGGAAGTGTGAATGGGTACTTTAGTAGAATAATACGAAGCCAACAAACAGACAAAAACATGAAAAGAAAATAATAATTTGACAGCCAACACACAGTAAGCAAATGCTTCTCTGGTGTCATGAGAAAATGAGGGACCAAGTCAAATGTCCAAACCACTCAAGTTGGTAGCCCAGATTCCCAAATAGTAATCAGCCTCATCAAGCCTGCAGGAAGCCAGGAACATACTCAAACTTAGTGGATCAAATTGGTTTTACAGCAAGATGAAATCAGTAGAGTTGCTCCAAAGGGTTTTATGCGGATTAAGGTTGCAGAAGCTTCTGAATGGGAAATTTTTGGCACTCTAAAATTCTACCTTAATTGCATTTCCGGAAACTTCATTCTTTTTGTTGTTAAAGTCCTAAACATTTTGCCTAAATGCAACAAAATCTTTGAGCATTGGATGCAAAAGATGGCTGATAATACTAACAGGCATAATATTACTACTCTTTTACAACATTTCATGATTTAACCCATTACACAATTTAGGACAGGGAGCATAATTTCCAAGTCTTTCTAGTCACTCAGGCTCTTTTCTGTTCCTCCAAGCACAATTATTTATACGAATTGAAATAAAAAAGCTGATCAATGAACTACCTATTATCAGCCTGCATGGGAAGCTTCTAGATGTTGTTTACACTAACCATCTCAGGCATGTGGCTCATCAAGGGATCTGGCAGTTGGGCTGCTATTTTCTGGTTGGATTGTAGTTTCATTTCTTGATTCCTTGCAATCTTCAGCTGTCAGGCTGGCAATGGATGGAGCAGAACTCTCACTTACTCTGGTACTTTCTTGCCCATCGGCGTTTAAATCTTTACTTGGATCATTAGCCATAACCACATCTGTAAGACCGGAGGATTCCACTGCTTCAGTATTGTCGGTTGACTTACCATTAGCTTGGTCCCTTATTTTGCTCTCTAGACCAGAGCTGGAATGACTGCCTCGCTTTAAGTTACTCGCTTTCTCAACTTCTTCGGTTTCGATATTTGATTCCACATTCAGCTGCTCCGGGGTGTCATCACGACCAGATCCAGCGACTAGATCTGGATTTATTTCTGTACTATATTCCAAGGCCAACAACTGGTTTGGGCTGTTTCCTGATGCGCTATTGGACATCATTCGAGCTGGAGGCACGTCATGATCATGCTCCCCTTCATAAGTAGTTATGACGAGTTTTGAATCATGGGATGCTCTCTCGACATGTTTCTTGACTGGGCATCCAGCTGTTGAGCACCTGTAGTAACTCCTGCGTAAACATGAAAATAGATATGATTACACACAAGCTTAACATATGGCATGTTTTCTGATGTAGATGCTCTCAAACACTATGCTGCACAGACACACCAATAGAGCCGACGTATATGTGTCTTATTTAAATGCTCTCAAACACTATGCTGCTATATATGTATTTTTAGATCTAGCTGATATTCTGATGGCACAATCATGCCTATCGAGCCAGATAGGAGTAGCTTAAGATATTCTACACATAATATAACAATTAGGGGCTAGGAAAAATCAGTAATTTGTGCGCACCACATTCATTGGGGAACACCCAACACAAATGTTCAAAGGAGTTAAGAATCAAACACCAGTGTCTAAATATCCTCATCTTTCAAACCAAAGGCAGGATAATAATGGTATAATAAGGAGCTTTGACTATATACTTTCAAATTTACTTAGTACTAAATACCTGGGGTTGGGGTTGCCTTTAACAAACTTTTGACCATATTTGCGCCATCGATACCCGTCATTCACCATATCAACTTCACTTACCATTTGCTGAACATGGCGCGTGTCCATTGCTGCCCTGTCTGCTTTGACTGCTTCAGGCCGTGTTTCTTTCTTTCTGTTCAGGCCATTTCATTTAGCAATAATCAAGCAAAGAATTTCTTTTTCTTCGGACATATTAGTAACACAATAAAAAGAAACTTACTGTCTTTTCGAGTCTGGAGTGCCATCTTTGCCCACATTGTCTTTTGTCTTAATTGATTGCATGGCTACATGCTCTTTTAGACCAGGGGCCAAAACATTAAGAGGCGCCGGCATCCTTATTTGGCTTGTAGGTTTAGGCGGCTGATGAGCAGCAGGGGTTTTCTCTTGAAGGCAGAAAAATCATAGTATAAGCTTGTAAAGCGTATAAATAATGCAACCTACATTATAAACTGAGATCATGCTTACCTCCTGAAACAGCACAAGGGGCATCCATCACATCTTCCTTAGCAACCACTGTACAGCTAACTGTGACTGGCAGGCTCAGTTGAGTTCGGGGATGATCATGATCCCCAAATATGAGTGTGTCAGTTATCTGCCCATCATGGGAGCGTTCCAATTGCTTTTTCACTTGACAGTCAGGATAGGTACACCTGTAATAGCTTCTAACAAATTTGTTTCCCTTCACATTCTTCTGCCCATACTTCCGCCAGCTAAATCCATCTGAAGGACCTTTTTCAGGTGTGACAAGAGGAGCGCTACCTTCTTGATCACGCAACGCAAGTATGCCAGACTGAGGACCGACTGTTTTATCTAGCTCAGAAGCTACTTCATTGCGTAGACTATCTTCAGTAGCAACCATGATTTATCTTAGTAATAACTAATAACACAACATCAGCCAACAGGCTAGGTTCGGCCACCTTCAAGTGTTCGTAGCACCAATTGTTTCACTGTGATGAGGATTAAAATAAGGGCATTTAGCAATAAAACAAAAATTTACAAATTGAGCAATATGAGACCTCAAGTGAACCCTGAAAGCATAGAGGAAAAATAATTGAGATACATTAGCATGAAATTTCAGGAAACTGAAGAAAACAGAAGATGACAGTGGGTACAAAAGAGACAATGATCACCGGCATAGGTGCCAAACTGAACATGCATATTTATTGATTAGCTTAGTGACTAAAGCTTGTGACCAATCTTTCTCAAGATAATTTTTACGCTTATAAACTTCACTTACCATTGAAAATTAAAGTATGCAGATTTTTTAAATTAGCCTCAAAATTAAAAAGAACCAAAATTTCCGGTGAATACACATGCAATGAACCATACATAAACGACCATACTGGGAGCTGGAGACATGCAATGAACCACAAACAACTACTACACACGGGAAAAGAAATCCCCAATAACACAAATCTGTTTGGTTGCCCAAAACCTACTGAAGGTGCCTAAGCCACAGCAAGGGCTGCAAGAGACTAATAAGTGATAACCACTGTCACAACAATTTTTGTCAGAAAGCGATGCATCCTGTCAAGCTATGCTAAAGTCGTCCTATTGAGTTAGCTGTCTTGTGACCTCACTAGCCGAGAAAATAGAGGCGCGTAGGCTTAAAATTTGAGTTGATTTCATTCCATGAAGACCGCCACAATTAGTAATTAAAGTTGATCGTCATTGTGCAAACATCTACTCGTTCTAGAACAACATCAAACAAACAGATTTACAGGGCTAGAAGTATTCAGTTCTCCCTCGAGATAAAAGAAATTCAGTTCTCCATTAAGAAGCCATATTCCAAGCTTTACTGAAAATCATGACCAAAATTGGGCACGCGACACAGATCTCACATGAAATAAGAAATCGAATACCAAACAAGAATCAGATCTCATACCTAGATTGGGCAGTCCTCAAACAATACAGCATGTCGCCCTAAACGTCTTTTAGTAAGGAGCGGAGGATAAATATCTGGATATTTGTACTAATGAATCTATAGGGTTGGTCTGACTTAAGCGGTGGCATCACCTTCGAAGAAGACTTAAGCTGTCCGATGTGGTTTATTATACGCTATCCAGTCAAGATTGCGTGTGATGAACTAAAATACAATTTTTTGTTTTTATCCATACATAAAAGGTGCCTTTTGTGTGTATAAATTGATGGACTTTAACCATAATAATAAATGAATACAATGCTTCTTTCGTTTCAGTTTCCCCTTCTACTCAAACAAAAAGAAGAGAACATAAGTCTTAAATCTTTTTCAGTATCTACTTTCATGATGGAACCATTGGCGTGATATGTATAAATCTTTGATAGACTATAAAAGGCCACACTAATTACAAACTGCATCGTTTATTTGTCTATGTTCCTCATTAATTACCTAGACACTAGATAAGAAACTATTATCAAATTTAGAATTTGCTCAATACCCATCAAAACACAAGATTAAAACCCTACTGTAAAAAAGAGAGAAACTAAACATCCCCACTACTTCTGTAAGACTCCAAATTGTGTCAAACACCATCCAAACTTTCTAAATAGAAACAAAATCTGTAAAAGCTTAACCAAGTAACACCTGCACTAGATCATATCTCCAATCACCCTAACTCGGGAATCCAAATTCAATATAACTCGTGAATCTCTGCAATATTAAATTTCTTAAATTTACTTCCTTTTGATGCTTATCCAATCTACAAATTAGTAATTACTAAACCTAACCACAACCCCAACACA
The DNA here is from genome assembly GCA_006409495.1 of Sedum album. Classification (NCBI taxonomy): domain Eukaryota; kingdom Viridiplantae; phylum Streptophyta; class Magnoliopsida; order Saxifragales; family Crassulaceae; genus Sedum; species Sedum album. The sequence continues at coordinate 9,179 of QZGG01003586.1, read as the reverse complement.
ATTGAACCAGCATAAAACACAAGATCAAACCATACACCAAAATTAATCACAACCAAGCAAATAAGTTCACAATTCACAATCCCAAACCCTTCAATTCCGACCTTCGACTCATAATTCAACAAATCGATCATCAAACAATCGACTACACAAATCCATACCTAGAAGAGATCAAAACTCGCCGCGAAACCCCTAATCGAACCACCGTAACCGCGGCTAAAGACTCCTGACGTCGTCCATAGTAGCGAAAAGTGAAGTTAGAGAGAGAATCGTTGGTCGAAAGAGAATCTGTACTGCGAGCTCCGCCCCTTTCGTTGGTCTCTGACCTGAGAGTTCCAATCATCTACGCGCACGTCTACGGTACATCTCTTTTTGTTACCCAATTTTGTCCGTTCGATTTAGAAGGAAAGATATCAGGACCGTTGGATGGGGAGCGTCTTTTTGTGTTGATTCGTACGTATTAATTACAAAGGCTGCGTTTTGGAGTTGTATGAAAACGGGGTTAGTTTGTAATAAGTGCAACATTCAGGACTCAATTGAAAATGCGTTTGGCTTTAAAACGATGTCAGAATTGCCCTGATTTGTCTCGCCGTTGAAAATTGCGGAAATAATTCGAATTAGGGGAAATTCAATGCATATGAACAGAAATTTTTAACGGATGAAATCTCATGATATTAGACAACATTAAACATTCAATTTTCATCAATCTCGTACTAATTAAAAATTAGAACAAAACATAGTCACATAACAAAAAGTCAAAGTTGTTGAATTTTAAGCAATATTCAAACTTATCGATTTCCAAAAAAAAGGTAAGAAGGGTAAAGATGTGGTCCAGCGTACAATCAATCACAGCGAATTAAAAAACAGCTCGTAGTTTAGTTTAATTTATATACAATTTACCAAATTTCAAATTAAAAAATATTAAATTCGTCGTAAAATTATGTAGTTTTTGCCTAAACTATTTATTTTGAATCCACTGCATATGGCTATACGCATTATGGAATCTCATTCCAAGTAACAAAAGATTTTAATCATGAACAACAATCCATTTAAAAAAAATTAGGATTTGCCATCGACCTATATAACAAATGGCTGACCCCTAAAACGGTGCATTTTTATCCTAAAATTTAATCCATTGAGCTTCAACCTAAAACCCCTTACATTTCAATTATTTCTTTGAAATTGCAAACCTACTAAAATACTAATCCTCACCAAACTCCAATACAATCTACAAACATTTTCACGTTGATGAGTTTCTGAAGTGTGTGAAATAAAGTAGTACTGGCAGATTGATGTTTTACTATCTGAAGTGCTGATAACTTGGTGTTACAACTTTCAACCATGACCTTGGCTAAGGCTTTGGCTGTGACTATGATGACTATAAGTGCCACTACTCTCCGGTTTCTCCAATCCGCTCCGTAGCACGACGCCTTCTCGTCTCATCTTCTCCTCCTGTGCATTTCTACAGAACACAACCCAACCGTTCACCTCCAGAGCTACGCATATTCCTATCAACGATGACAGACCTAAACAATATGCCAACATAAAGTAACTCCTCTCTTCACCCATTGCCTTAAACCCTTGAAAACAGTTCACTACCCCTAAAACCACACAACCGTATCCAACCAAGTGGTGGTATGATTTCCAGTATTTCCTAAATTTTGTCGTAGTTTTCGGCCTAAACAGCAATGCTAGTGTCTGCAATGATCCTAGACAAAATACAGCTATTCCTAATATTCTATGGAGGCTATACACAACTCCTGGCGAGAGTTGGCCTAGACGAATCCCAATCCGAAACCAACTGTTCCAATGAGAAATGCGGAGAGTTGTACTCCAGCGTGCGCGTAGAACCAAATGGGGCCTAATGACTTCATGTGTCGAAGGTAGCGTGCCAAGACCGCGCCAACTGGGAGTAGGAATCCCCAAGACATTGCGTTTAAAATGCCGTGAACTGTTTTTAATGTAGTTAAGTAGTTCTTGCCTGAATTCGAAACTCCTGACAGGACGTCGATGGTTGCTACGGACGAAAGGTCATTGATGGTTGTGGGATGGATAGTTGGTGAGTAGCCTTGAACATATAGTCCTCTGTTCCAAACAATGTGGATCTTTGTCTTGTTGGCTGCAAGTCTGATCGTAGCGTGGATTTGCACTGCTGCGCCGTTGTGGATGGTTCCCATTTTTCCACCGTATAACACGGCCGAAGAAGACACAAGGTGGATATCAAGTGGTTGGACAAAAGAGGTGACTTTTGGAGTTTAACTGATGGGTCTAAGATGTAAGGTAGCAACACTAGTTGGCCTGAGTTTGGATCAGGAAAGGCGATAAGTGTCCGAGTGCCAGACATTTCAGCTGAGGTAGGATTGATTCCCCAAGCAACCCAACCAGATGGGGAGATGAAGTTGCCGAAGAAAACAAGGTCCATCGTCGCATTGTGGGCGTGGAATGTCCATGCCATTGAGGCTTGTTGGGTAGGAAGTGTCATGCATTTTTGGAAGGTTTTAGAGGATGTGGTTGTGGTGCAGTGTGCAGCATTGGTTGGGTTAGGGAGAAACTGAAGTATTAGAAGGATTTGGAGAAGCATTTTGATGAAATTTGTTAAGAAGTCATTCAATGGACAACTAGAGTCTCTTTATACATCTTTTAGGAAATGATCATAGACACTGAGATTCAGTACTTACCGAAGAGCAAATTATCTTAATTTATAGATCGTATTTTAAATATTAAGTATCGATTAGTTTTCGACATAATGATAAGCAAAATCATTTACTAGATGACTAAACCTTCAGTTTGTCTTTCAAAATATGATGATGAGAAGTGGAACATGGCCTATGTGATTGCTTGGCTTTGAAGTCAAGGCAAATGATAGTGTCAGGATGGCTGTGGTGGAAATCAATGACACTCATTACAGATATGAAGATCAGTTGATGCACCCATTTCAACTTTAACATATTTAATTTATGTAATAAGAGAAAACTTCAATAAATATAAAATAATGACTCTTGCCTACATTGCAAGCCAAGTCATGTTTTGTAAAATAGATTGTTGATAGTCAACAGTCAAAAAATTATCAAATATGACTTGTATGAGTTTATTAAGTTTAATACTAACAAGTTGAGTTTTGAATTTTCTAAAAATGATCAGTTTTGAGGGATATGCGGTTTGAAATTGCGTGTTTTTTGTTGTTGAAATCATTCAAGCAATAGTTGAAACCTTTCGATCAAATTTTTTATTTAATAAAAGAGCAGCTTGAAGCAAACATCATAGCTTATAAAGTCTCTGTTACTTCATTTTATGATTTCATATGATTTCTATGTAAAATATGGAGTTAAGATTCCTAAGAGTCAAAAAGAAATCAAAAGTAACATTAAATTGAATTCTCAATTATTTAATAATATTAAGAGGAAGATGATTCAAGGACGCATACTCGCATAGGTTTTTGACTATTAATAATTTAACAGTTAAGATTTAAAGTAGAAAATAACGGTTAGACATAACCGCTCGTAATTTTTAATAATCAACCGTCCAATTTAATTAATAAATAATTATAAGCTTAACATTAATCAACGAATAAGATTAATTCCTTCTTATTTTTAACTCACATTAAGTAAGACCAATAAGAGATATTATTTATTTTTGGGACAAAGCTGTCACACTTACAAACCATTAATGTGTCATGACCGTATAATTAAAAAAACATGTGTAAATAATTATAATAATAACAGCTCCATTAAACTGCTGCAGTTGGAGAAACCTTAGAGTCCTTCTCAAAGGCCTTAAATGCTTCAAATCTAGGCTCCTTGGGCTGGAACTTGACCTTAACATAATGATTCATGTAGTCCTCAAAAACAAACTTGGGATACACTTGTTCCTTCTCTTCTTGTTTTAGATTCTCAATCAGTTTTGGTGCTGGGTATATCACTGCATCACTTCCTGGATTGTAAAATGATGCTAACGACATCCTTCCCTCCCCGTCGGTTTGGGACACCACACGATGTAGAATGCTCTTGTACTTTCCATTGGTGATCACCTTCACATCAATTTTTATAAATAAAACACTTCAAAAAATGAAACTAAAAGTTACTCAAAGGGATGAGATTTTAATTTTTACCTCGAGTTGGTCCCCTATGTTGATGACGATGGAGTGGCGGATAGGAGGAACATCGACCCATTTCCCATCCTTCAAAAGCTGAAGGCCGCTGACCTTATCGTCTTGGAACAGCAAGATGAGTCCCCCTGCATCAGTGTGCGGACGTAGTCCTTGGATCATGTCTGGCTTGGGGCACGGCGGGTAGTTGCTCACTTTAGTTCCAAATGTTGGTCCTTTCGACCCATACAAGGCATTTTTCAAATACCCTTTCTCAAGTCCTAGGTTTTCACAGAACAAGTCGAGTAATTCCTCTGCTAGCTTCTCTAACTTTTTGGCAAACTCCTTCATCACTTCCCTGAAATGAGACCTCATTTATTTAAATCCAAGACACAAAAAAGACAAGGAAAATATATTATTAGTTATGAGTAAATGTAACCTGTATTCGTCGTTGAGATCAGGGACTTCGAAGACGTTGGAGACGGGCAAATGAGACAAGTAGAAAGTGCTTTCCCAATCCATGTCAGTGACCTCAGCCTGAATACCTTCAACAGCCTTGTTTGCAACAAGTTCCTTAAACTTTTGCTCCATTGTAAGTTTGTAGTGCTCTTTTGTCAACTTCTCAACCTTGTCTAGAAACTCATGTGATATCCCATGATTCTCCAACTAATTGAAAACCAAACCATAGCAAAAGAAGTCAATAACAAACCATATACCACCGAAAATGATTATGAAAAAATCCGAAACATCTCGGTTAAAAATATTGTGTTTTACATGTAAAAATTACAGTAAAAATGGAGGATTTGGATAGTGTTTGTACCTCAAAAAAGCCCCAGTTTTCGCATGCCTCTTTGATCTGAGCCATGGCATATTGTCGCTCTTCGCCGGTAAGTTTCTCCATGTTGATCACAGGGAAGGACTCCATTATTGTATTAGCTGATGATGATGAACTTGTTTGAATGTATATCAAATGAAATGAGAGGTAAGGATTATATGATATGTGAAATCTTCTCTTAAAGGTGGTATTTATACTTAAAAACTCATTGAAAAATTAAATACGGAGTATGAAAAAATTCACTTTTCTATATCAAGATGATATCGTTATTATGGTTGAAATATTTTAGTAAATATTCATTTTGAATCGTGATAAGAAGATTTGATGTTATTAATGATAAATTTATAATTTAAATAAATACAGTGGTGAGAATGATTATTAATATATTTAGAAGACGAATTTAATAATTGTTTCGTTTATATATGATAGTGTACATCTATAAATAGAGAATTACGATCCTTTTTTAAAGAATATAGTTTTCTCCCATCTCGAAATTAACAAAGACATCCCGAAAGGCTGTAAGCAACAACTTGATGTTCTCCCAATTTCTCGATTTATATTATTAAATATGAATAGGGAAACTTTAGATTCTAATTTGATATTATTATTAATTAAAATAAATATGGCGGTGAGAATGTGGATGAGTTTTAGTTTCATAGCAATAATTTTATTTGTTGGAAATGAAACCAAAGAGATTTATTGCATGTGAAATTGGCTAACTACAAGGATTTGATTTTAACTTGAGTTTTACTTTCCATTTTCATGTTATCTCCTATATGATTGTGAAATATCAGAATTAAGAAAAAAATCTTGATACAAAAATATTTGGAACATCCATTGTGAAAGATTGTCCCTACGTGTTGAATTCTATAACATGAATCAATTTTTCCACATGTGAATTATAATGAGTTGCAATCGCACATGCATGTCCTCCAAGAGAATCTTATGTTGGAATCTCATAGTGACTAAACTAACTATAATATGTATCAACTTTTAGATAGTAGAATTATGTTGGACAATTCTCACTACAAAATTCTTACCTTGATACACAATTCTTTAAATGCATTAATAATTTATCGATTGTTATTTTTTTATTGCATACCTAATTTTCATGAAAAATATAAATAGGAGAACGAGCCTACTAGGTGTGAACAACCTCGAACCAAGTATCCTGCAAATCAAGATTGAAAATGTTAATATCATTACACGCTTGGGAATTCAACAGTACACTTATTTTAGTGTAGTTTGCCAAAGCACGGAAAACCTGAAAATGAGCAACCAACAAGATTGCACCAAATTGCGAAACAAAGAACCAATTAAAGATATACTTTCATTACCAGAAACAATGGTATAAAAGTTGTGATTACAAATCATTCCATTTTCCTAAATGTACTCAGTATGATTCTCATTTAGAAGCTTGACAGTTTTTTAGCTTGCCCATTATCCGAGGAAACAAAATGCTTCTAAACGGTAATCAAAAATTATCTTTCTCAATTTAAAAAATTAAATTCTTAAAATAAATTACACGAAAACGCCAATATTACATGCATCTTTTCATAAAATCAGCCATATTATTTTTTCAAGTAAAGTATTCACATAAAACAAAATTTACATATTAAAATATTTTTTAATAAAATTTAAAAGATCAATAAATTCTAAATAAAGTAAAACAGATTATTTTTCAAAAACTGTAAAAAAGCTGAAAACTCCATATAAAATAAAAACAAATTTAGAAAAGTATTGATGATAAAAAGATTTTTTTTGAGACTTGCAAAGGCAATTTCAAAACATAAAAATAAATCTCAATCCTTGATTTGTATCCTTACAAGTGCACTGCTCAGTTTTTTATTCAGAAAATTAAAGAGCACATAACCTTTTTAATTAAACTTGACCAATACATAGTAGAAAAGAATAACTCGTTTGAGATTAGATTAATTTCATAGAAAGTGAAATTAGTCTATCCATACTTAATTTTTTTGATATAATTAAATCAAGCAATGCTATTTGAAGTTGGATAGATCAGCAAGCTATATTTGAATGCAAAACTTTCACTGATTTAGTTTCAAATAGTTTATACCGAAGGTTTTATGTGAAGTAAATAGTTTTTTGTTTAGGGTTTAGGTAAAAACTTTTGGAATAAGGCTCAGTTTCTTTCACCATTGTACTCTCGAAGTCGTACAAATCAAGAGTTTGATGATTCTAGCACGATGGAATTCAAAACTTCCCACATCCCATACGCATAAGGAAATACCTGTAATTATCGTACTTGACTACATGTAAATGAAAATTTTAAACACAGTGCATGCCATTATATGCAAAAGGAAACATGCTGTGTAAAATCCAAAATCATTACCAGCATAAGATTGAGGTGAGATCGATTGAGGGTGATGAGCGATTGAATTCAGTAGCAATGTGGGAAGTGACGTTGAGGAGGGTGGCTGAAAACAGATGTGACTAAATTTCGGACATCGATGAGTTGTCCGCGATTGAGGGGACGAGAAAGATCAATTTTTCAGAGGAGAGTGGGCGGAGGAGTTAACTGGGTAAGAGGATTAAAGGGTCTTTGTCGCCGGCGAAGGCGGATTTGATGGCGGCGACGCGTTGTCGAGTACCGCCGCTCACCTCGTGCCCTCATCCGATTCATATTTGATTTATTTTTGTTTTAATAATGTTTCTTAATTATTTTATATATTTTATATATTTTTAATTTATTTAATATACGATTGGTTTGGACATAATTAGTGGGCTTTTGATAAATTTGAAGATATAGGTGGTTTCGCACAAATTTAAGAAATATAAGGATATACTTTTGGTTCAAATATATGGGTGGCTTCTGAAAAATTCTTAATTTAAAGGTGATTTTTAGTAGGGTTAATTACGAGAAAACACCCTTATATTAGGGGTGTTTTCCCAGTAACACCCATATTTTTTTATTTTTCAACAAAACACCCATTTGTTTTCAATTTTTTCAATGTCACACCTATTGTACTATTTTGGTACTATTCCATTAAATATATTAATAAAATATTATATAATAATAATAAAATTCAGAAAAAAATAAAAATAATTATTAAAAAATCTAAAAAATAAGAATTTTTTTTTAAATATATTAAAGCCTTTTTGAAATTTTATTTTTTGCAAAATAAAAAAATCTGTATATATTTTAATAATACTTTTGACAGCACCATATGAAAATTTGCTTTCACACCATATTTTAAAATTTTTGAAATTTCGAAAAAAATCATTTAAAAAAATAGTACTTTTCATGAGTTAATTGTAAATAATGAACTATCAACATATATATAGGTGAAAATATGAACTGAATGTGAAGAAAATTTCTGATGACCAGGATTTTAACATAAGTTTGTTATGTTTTTTAGGTATTTTTATTTTCTCTTAATTTGGATTTTTCACATTAATAATTTGTTATGTACACGTAGTCAAAAATACGAAATATAATTTTAAATTTCTTAGTTTTCCCAAATTTTAAAATTTAAAATTTCTCAAAAAATTTAATTTCATCCTAATTTTTATAATTTTTTTAGCTTTTAACATAATAAAAAATATTAAAATGTTTATATAAATATTTACAATTTTCTGATTTTTAATATTTTCTATAATATTTTTTGATTTTTTATGTTTTTTCTTATTTTTCTGAGTTTTATAATTATTATATAATATTTTATTAATATATTTAATGAAATAATACCGAAATAGTACAATGGCTGTGACATTGAAAAAATTGATAAAACAAATGAATGTTTTTAAAAAAAATAAAAAAACATGGATGTTACTAGAAAAACACCGCTAATATATAAAGGTGTTTTTACGTAATTAACCCTTTTTAGTAAATAGCCCTTCTACCGATCCCTAAATTTGTGTGGAAGCATATTAAAATATTAAAAACCAAACTACAGCGTTTGTAAGAATACTTGGAGATATAAAGCCAGCCTCGCGTCTTCTCCGTCGATCTTCTCCTCCGCCGACTCCGATTCTTCTCTCCCATACCCCTCAGTTCTTAAAGCTTCTTGAAATTGTAAATACCGATTTAAATCTGCTCAGTTTTTTCGGTTATGACATAGTTTCTATTCGATTTGATTTCGTGCCCTAAATTTCAATACCCTTCATTCTACTACTCATCATAATCAAGAAATCGTGAGATAGTGAAGAAAGCGTAATCTGAAAGCCCCAGTTTTTCTTGTGTTCTTTCGGTTTGGAACTGGTTAGGTTTTCTTCCGTTATACTATGTTTGAATTTGGGCAT
>QZGG01003585.1:0-22235 GCA_006409495.1 Sedum album | reverse complement strand
TCTGCACAGGGTAGTGATTCGGTCGAATCACATGGGCAGTGCACTACATGGTCGACCGAATCAGAGGTGATCCGGTCGAATCACTCCTCCACATGTTTGATTCGGTCGAATCAGTTGGTGATTCGGTCTCTCCATATTGATTCGGTCGAGTCACTTCTTCTGAAAAAGCTGGAAATCTCCCCAAGGTGCCTCGTGTCGTCATAGATTTGATTTTATCCTGCAAAAGACACGAAAAGCATCAAAAGACTCTCGATAGAATAAGGAACGAACAAAATATTAAGCGGAGATACGAATAAATATAGACTATTTATTCGTTCATCAAAATACCCCACACTTAAATCTTGTGCGTCCCGAACAAGTGTAGTGCAAGTCATGTATAAGAATGCTAAATGAGATACATCAAACAAAGCATAGCAATTCTTATGAGTCATCAACACCAATAGCAAATTTTCCATCATATTAATGCAATTACAAATTTAACTACTCCTAACTCACTTTCGTAGGCATCACGGATGCATTTAGCGCATGCAACAAGCCTTTAAACCCCTAGGTTGCCCTAGTGGACGAGTTATAGTCTCGTGAGAGTTTTCAGAAAAGGAATACTCACAAATCCCCTAACAATCATCCATTTTAGCATAAAGAACCGTAATGTGATTGCTAAACAAGCCGTAAGTCAAGTTAGGATCAAAGAGATGTGAAAATGCACTCCCTACTCATATCACACAAAATATCAAGAATCATGTCAAACCCATATAGCGCAAACATTCATAGATCCAACCCTTATAATAGCCATTATCAAAATCCTATTCCGCTCTACTCTCATGCACAATTCACAAAGAAGATTTAGCACGCATAAAGCTTGTCAAATCAATCACCTATGCTTGCAAGGGCAAGTCCATAAGCTCATGATCTAAAGCTCATTCTCAAGCATTAGACTACACGCCATAATCCGTAAGAGAAGAGGAGCTTTGACAACAACGGATATGAATTACACAAAGAATTCTCGACTAGCTCACGCAATAAATGCAAGGGTCTTCCCTTAGACAATTCAAGCAATTCAACACAAAGCTCCATTCACAAACATGCTCACGATATGCTTGCAAGACACAAAGACAAGGATCAAGGGGGAATTTTATCATGTTTTCTCTTATTTCTAACATGCAAGCTTCTTATTTTTTTCTTCTTTTTTTTTTCATTCCCATGTAAGTACTTTCGAGGGGGAAATTACCTTCCTAACCCCCGGCACTTACAATGGTTTTTATTTGATTTTCTTTTTTTTCTTCTTTTTTTTTTTTTTTGAGAAAATTGATGATGCATAACCCCACACTTAAAACTTGACAATGAGTCTAACTTGCGATCAATGGACATGCAAGCAAAGGAGACTATCGTGCAAACATTTTTTATCGTGCTAAGGTCACCTAAGAGCAAGCAAGACATTCTATGCATTTTTCATTTTGTTTAAAATTTTTGTATATGCCACTAATTTCAACTTTTATAAAACATGCAAGGAGAGAGCGTACTAAAGTCAATTGATTCAAGCTAGAATAGGGGTCATTTCATACAAATGATGCATCAATTAGGGCATCCACTCATCAAGAAACATTGTGATCAACTTTTGGATAAGTACAATTCACAATCGGTTATGCTCATTAAATGTATGACTTAGCTTAGCAACCATGTTATCATGTTTTTCTCAAAATGTATGGATGAGAGTTAATATGCAAATGTCCTATGCCTTAAAATGTGCAACTCAAGATAATGTGATGATATGAAATTTTAATGCACAAGCATGAACCCACCCCACACTTAAAGTTTTGCTTAGTCCCTAAGCAAATGCAAACAATTAAAATCAAGAGAAGGGTTTAGAAAGCTTCTCTCGTGTGAAGGTAGTCCACGCGCTCAATTCCCGTTCGGAGAAAAGTCCAAGCCTCCTATATGCTCGTCTGTCAAAGTAAACTCATCCAAAGATTAGTGTACAATAGAATCATGAGTTCATATTGCATTAATGATCACAAACGAGCATAACCAACGATTCAAAAATTATTTTGAGATTTATAGCATGTTGTTTGGAAATATGGAATGAAAATTGATCATTTATGCACATTTGGACCGAATCAGAAAACTGATTCGTTTGACCTAGGGATGATCCGGTCGAATCAAAAGTGATCCGCTCGGCAATGAAAGTGATTCGGTCGAATCATGAGTGGTCAACGATCAGCGTGGACCGAATCAAAAGTGATTCGGTCAGGAGCAAAGTGATTCGGTCGAATCACATGCTCAGTGCCGAAAGGGCCGGTCGAATCACATGTGATTCGCTCAGCCTAAAAGTGATTCGGTCGGATCACTTTGAGACCAAAAATCCCTGTTTTCGACGGATCAATCCCCAAACCATTTTCCTACAACGTTTCACATCAAACAACATCTCAAAACAATTATTTCCAAGCATCAAAACTCATGAAAATGATCAAAATGCATAAGATAAGATTTAAGCACAAATCTAACATAAAGTTCAAACAAGTTCACAAAGTCATGAGTTTTTCACAAAAAGGAAATCTAATGCAAAGACCACAAGGTTTTGTGTCTTCATTTGCCTCTCACTTCTTACTCCTTCTTGTGAAATACTTGGAGAATTTCCTTGTTGGCGGTGGAGCTTGTTCTTCCTCCTCTTCATTCCCTCCTTCATTCTCCTCATCATCATTTGCATTTTCATCCCCTCCTCTCTCGGAACCGGGGTAATCAAAGGGGCTAGGAGGTTGCGGCTCAAAGTAATTTGATGGGTGAGGGTAGTGATTGTAAGGGGAAGGGGGATCCACCCAACCGGAGTAGTTGTTTTGGGCAAAAAGGGTGTGAAGTGTGCTCGCTTGCCATGTGTTGTAGCGGTCCATTCTATCTAAGCGAGCCATTAATGAATCATTTCCACCTTCATACCCAAAGTCCGGTTGTGTAGGTGGTGGTACATATGGAGGCACATGGTGTGAAGGAGGTTGCTCTTCATCTTCATCTTCCTCTTCTCTATTCTCTCCTTCACCCGCTCCTTCACCTTCTTCCTCATTTTGAAAATTCCTTCACGCATCTACGGTTCTTCTCCCTCTCCTCGATTTCTTTGGAAGGCCGTCCCTTACCTTCCAATTCATGTTTTTGTCAAACATATGCATGTTTGACAAAGTCTTATAATCTAGGCTTTCTTTGGTAAAGGATTACCGTGGTCGAGGAGGAACCCAAACTTCTAGCAATGTGTAATAATGGGACCTCCTCCCAAGGCACGACCCTTCCATTTGGCTTGGAGAACCGTCTCAAATTGGATGGTGAAGGCATCCATCACGTCTATACCCTTCCCTCATCAATCAACCTCATAACATCTAAGTCTTGTGTGTTTACAATACCGACCCCCATCTTCCGAATCAATGAAATTAACCGATGAATAATCTTCCATTCCGGTAAGGCAATTACGTTAGCCGGTTGCGGAGACACAAAACAAGTAGATTTCTTTGCTATCCGGCTCCAAAACATGTTCCTATCCCGTTCATTATTAGAAATCACCCCGGTTCCCACGTAGACCCGATGATCCGATTAAACTCTCTCTTCTCTAGCACCCATGCCCTTCCACCCAAATAAACCTCCAACATAACGTACTCTTCCACCATCCACATAGGTCTACATTTCCATATTCCCATTCGCCTTAAACGTAGACATAAATTCTAGCACCATCCTCTCAGGTACCCGGATCAACATTCAACAAATAGCTTAGGTTACCACGTTCTAACATTCCACGCACCTTTCCTAGTAAACCAAGCCTCTCAAGCGTGGGAAGATCCGGGTAAACGGAAGTCTTAATATTAAATGTGGACAATCTAGCATATCTAGCAATATAGTTATCATCCTCAAAAGATAAGGGCTCACCGAATGGGTATGGCATTTGTTCTTGGGTGGCCACCGCCACAATTGCTCTATCATGTCTTCTTCTTCTCCTCATCTTCCGAAATCCGTAGAAACCTTTTGATGCCTAGGAATTGGGCGAGGTGGTGTGGTGGTTTCGGTGACTTTGCCTTTCCCTTTGTCCTTGGATGAGGAGGCTTTCCCTTTGACAAATTGGCTAATGTCCATTTGCTTTGTTGTTCCTTTGGAGGTAGACTTCTTTGCAATTTCCTTGGATTTTCCCATGGTGGGTGGTGGTGTTAGGGTTGGGTTTCGGATTTGTGGGCAAAGGGTTGAATTGATACACAATTTTGGTATCAATTTGAAGCTCTTGACAAGAGGAGAACAATGGAACAAACGGATTGCAATTCGGTAAGAATTGAGCGAGATATGAAGGTTTGAAATTTGGGGATCTAGGGATTTCGAAATTGGGGGTGATGAAAAAATCTGAGTTTTTGAGATGTGAATTGGGGAAGAAGGAGGAACTGGTTCGACCGATTGACCCGAGCGGTCAATCCGAAAGTGATTCGGTCGAATCATTGGGTGTAAAAGTGACTCGGTCGAATCACTTTTTAGGCAAAGTAATTTCGGCCAAAAATTCATTCGATCGAATCACTTAAGTGTGGGTGCTTTTGATTCGGTCGAATCAAAATTTTCGGTCGAATCATTGGCGATTTTGGAAAATTCGTAAGTCCTGACCGAGTCAAATAGTGATTCGGTCTGCCAAATAAGTGATTCGGTCGAATCATGGTCAGTGCTGAGAAGTTGTGAACGAGTCAAGTGTGACTCGATCATGTGCAAGGTGATTCGGTCGAATCAATGCACAGATCGGAATGGCCCTGAGCGAATCAAAAGTGATTCGGTCCCCTAAGGAGTGATTCGGTCGAATCACATGCTCAGTGCTGATGGGGTTGAGCGAATCACCATGATTCGACCTACCCAAAAGTGATTCGGTCGATCACTTTTGTACAGAAATTTCGATCCTTTTGCTTAGTACTCGCTACAACTCACAAAATCAACCTGAATTACCTTCACAACAAATCAACACATATAAATTTAACGTTCTAAGGCAATCCAAGCATCATTCAAGCACAAAACACACCCTACACTTAGTCCAATGGGAATTAGCATGATAAAATCATCACATCATCTAAGTATGCTATACAAGTTTAATCCATGGCATAGAAGTTTGCTAGCCTAGTTTAACGTCTTGGCAAAGACGTAGCCGGATCTCCTACTCAATGATGCACTTGAGAAGTTCTAATCCTTCTTCTTCTCAAGTGATTTCCATTCTTTTCTCATGTGGCATCATTGAGCTTGAATTTGTCAAGCTCCATCCCTTCTTTTGTTCCATGGTAAGTCTTGATTCGGTGCCCATTTACCTTGAAGGTGACACCCTCATTGTTCAATAATTCTACATGGCCATCATCAAAGACTTTAACCACTTCAAATGGTCCCGACCACCTAGATTTTAGCTTGCCCGGGAAGAGTCTAAGCCTTGAATTGAATAGAAGCACATAATCTCCCTTCTTGAAGCTCTTCCTAGTGATCCTCTTGTCATGCCACCTTTTAGCTCTTTCCTTATAGATTTTAGAGCTCTCATAGGAATCCAAACGGATTTCCTCAAGCTCATGGAGTTGAAGCTTCCTCTTTTCTCCCGCTTTGTTCAAGTCAAAATTTAGCTTTTTGATTGCCCACATAGCCTTGTATTCCATCTCCACGGGGAGATGGCATGACTTTCCATAGATTAGCCTATATGGAGACATCCCAATAGGTGTCTTGAAAGCGGTCCTATAAGCCCATAAGGCTTCATCTAACTTTGTCGACCAATCCTTTCTTGAGCTCCCTACGGTCTTTTCTAGAATGGACTTGATTTCACGGTTTGAGACTTCCACTTGCCCACTAGTTTGGGGATGATAGGGAGTTGCAATCTTGTGGAAGATCCCATATTTATGGAGCATGACCTCTAGTTGCTTTTCTTTGAAGTGAGTTCCATTGTCACTTATGACGGTTCTAGGAGTTCCGAATCTAGGAAATATCACCTTCTTGAAAAGCTTTGAAACCACTTTGGCATCACAAGTAGGGGAGGCTATGGCTTCTACCCATTTGAAACATAATCAACGCCACAAGGATGTATTTGTTTCCATACGAGGATGGGAAAGGTCCCATGAAATCGATGCCCCAAACATCGAAAATTTCAATCTCAAGAATGCCCTTTTGGGGCATTTCATCCCTCCTAGAAATATTCCCAGTCCTTTGACATGGATCACAAGCTTTTACAAATTCATAAGCATCCTTGAACAAGCTAGGCCAATAGAATCCACATTGTAGCACTTTAGATGCGGTTTTGGAAGAAGATCCATGGCCACCATAAGGGGAAGAATGGCACCTCTCAAGTATTCTCTCTTGGTCATCCTCGGGGATACACACTCTATAAATCCCATCCACACAAAGCCTATATAGATAGGGGTCATCCCAATAGTAGCGGTTGGAGTCATAGAGGAATTTCTTCCGTTGATTGTAGCTTAGGTCCTCGGGTATAACTCCGCAAGCATGGTAGTTTACTAGGTCTGCATACCATGGGGCTTGGGACGTGTCTAGACTTAGCAAATACTCCCCTACAAATGAATCTTCAATGGGGGCATCTAAGGAGTTCTTGGGTTCATTGGCTCTAATCTAGACAAGTGATCCGCTACTACGTTCTCCACACCCTTCTTATCTTTGATCTCTATATCAAACTCTTGGAGAAGGAGTACCCATCTAATTAGCCTAGGCTTGGCTTCCTTTTTGGACACAAGGTACTTGATAGCCGCATGATCGGTATACACTATTGTCTTTGATCCTACAAGGTATTGCCTGAATTTTTCAAAGGCATACACTATGGCTAACATCTCCTTCTCCGTGGTTGAGTAGTTTTCTTGGGTAGGATCTAAGGCTTTGCTAATGTAGTAGATGACATGAAGCTTCTTCTCCACTCTTTGTCCTAACACCGCTCCAATAGCGGTGTCACTAGCATCACACATCATCTCAAAAGGCAAGTTCCAATCCGGTGGTTGGATGATCGGGGCACTAACCAAAGCCATTTTGAGAGTTTCGAAAGCTTTCAAGCAAGATCCATCAAAATTGAACTCTACTTCATTGCATAGGAGGTTAGTGAGGGGTTTGGCTATCTTAGAAAAATCCTTGATAAACCTACGATAAAAACCCGCATGCCCTAGGAAGCTCCTTATTCCTTTCACATCCCGTGGTGGAGGAAGTTTCTCTATCACTTCAATTTTAGCTTTATCAACTTCAATCCCTCTTTTTGACACCCGATGCCCTAGAACAATGCCCTCTCTTACCATAAAATGGCATTTCTCCCAGTTAAGAACAAGATCAACTTCAATGCACCTTGCCAAAACCTTAGCAAGGTTACTCAAGCAATCATCAAAGGAGTACCCATGGACTGAAAAATCATCCATGAATACTTCCATTGACTTTTCTAAAAATTCAGAAAAAATAGCCATCATGCATCTTTGAAAAGTACCCGGCGCATTACACAATCCAAAAGGCATCCTCCTATAAGCAAATGTGCCATAAGGGCATGTGAAAGTTGTTTTCTCTTGATCATCCGGGTGGATTGGGATTTGGAAAAATCCACTATATCCATCTAGGAAACAAAAATACTCGTGTCCCGATAACCTTTCTAGCATTTGATCTATGAAAGGTATCGGGAAGTGATCTTTCTTAGTAGCCTTATTGAGTTTCCTATAGTCCACACACATTCTCCACCCGGTTACCAAACGGGTGGGGATCAATTCATGCTTATCATTTTGAATTACGGTTAAACCTCCCTTTTTAGGTACTACGTGAATGGGACTAACCCATTCCGAATCGGGGATAGCATAAATGATCCCGCTTCCCTAAGTTTTGTTACTTCCTTTAGGACTACTTCCCTAGCTTAGGATTTAAACGTCTAAGAAATTCACGGCTAGGTTTAGCATTCTCTTCTAACCTAATCCTATGCATGCAAATTTGTGGGCTAATTCCCTTCAAATCATCAATAGAATGTCCAATAGCACCACTATACATTTTCAGCACATGCAACAATTTACAAGTTTCTCCTCATTCAAAGAAGCTTCAACAATCACCGGGAAGTCTCATTGGGTCCTAAGAATTCATACCTTAGATTTGGTGGAAGTTGTTTCAACTCCACACCAAATTCCTTACCTTTCTCCTCCTTGATTTCCTCTTCAAGTGTTGCCTCTTTGAAGGCATCCTCATCCTCATCAAGTGACATTAATGATGCAAATGACTCACTAGGCTCATCTTGCCTTAACAACTCAAACTCAAAAGCGGTTAAATCATCAAATGAAGAGAACACATCACAAGAATCAAATGCCTCAATCATATGACATCCCATAGAGTTGCTAGGTGAGTTTAACATTTTTCTTAAGTGAAATTTTATTTTCTCACACCCTAGGTTCAACTCTATAGTCCCTTCACCACAATCTATCACGGCTTTCACCGTATTTAAGAAAGGCCTTCCTAGGATTATTGGGATCTCATGCTCCTCATCCATTTCCAACACATAAAAGTCTACGGGAACAAGGAATTTCCCGACTCTAATGGGTACATCCTCTAGTATACCCTTAGGTAATCTAGAAGATCTATCCGCTAGGCGTAGACTAATGGATGTAGGAGTAAGATCTCCCATGTCAAGCTTTTTAAACAATGAAAATGGCATTAAAGATATGCTTGCTCCTAGGTCACACAATGCACTAGCTATGTTTATATCACCAATATCAATAGGAATAGAGAAAGAACCATGATCATGAGACTTCCTAAGCATGTTTTGTTGAATAATTGCACTACAATTTGCATCTAAAGCAACATGATCAATTTCACACATTTCACGCCTATGTGATATAATATCTTTCAAAAACTTTGCATAATTAGGCATTTGTGTTAATACCTCGGTGAAGGGGATGGTCACTTGGAGCTTCCTTATCATATCTCCAAATCTCTTGAAGTGTGCATCCTCCTTCTTTTTCCTTAGCCTTTGTGGGAAGGGCACTTGAGGATGTACGGTGGAAGTTCTTGTGTGCCTTCACTTTCTTTGGGAGCTTTAGAGGTTTGATCATCTCCATCTTTCTCGGTTATTGGCTCTTCATTGGCTTTTTGAGTTTTAGTGGGAACTTGAGACTTCATCCTCGGTTGGGGTTCCTCTAAGACCTTCCCGCTCTTCAAGGTTATTGCGTTGATAGTTTCGGATGAATTTACGTCCGGTTGGGAAGGTAACTTGCCTTGATACCTTGAGGAGGAGGAGGTTTGTTGTGCCAATTGGGTCTCGAGCATCTTATTATGCGCTTGAAGTTGATCGAATTTTTGCTCAAACTTGTGCTCTAACCTTTGTATCATGAGTTGAGTGTCCTTTTGTTGTTGAGCATATAAGAGTTGGGTGTCCTTTTGTTGTTGAGCTTGGGTGGCCGCCATTTGAGCCATCAAAGCTACTAGAGGGTCTTCATTCGGAGGAGGAGGAGGAGTGTCCTCTTGTCTAGGTGCATACCCTTGGTGTTGAGAGCTACTTCCTTGGAATTCTCTCCTTGGATAAGCTCCACTCCCTTGTTGATTACTCCTTTGTTGGGGAGGGACATAGCTCGATGGATTCTTTGCTTGGAATGTGCTTTGAGAAGCCCTTTGATCATTTGAGAATGGAGGTTTCCTTTGGTATGCTTGATCTTCATAAAACCGCACTTGTTGGTTAGGATTTCTAGGTTGGTAGTGGGTTGTGGGAGGGGCATAGGCTTTGTCTTGGTTTCGGTTTATGTAGCTAATCTCCTCAATTTCCTCATTCTTGGAGGGACAAGAGTTCTCTTCATGAGATGGACTTGAGCATACTCTACAAACTTGGTGCACTTCCCTCCTTTTGTTCAAGTTCAAATTCCCAATAGATTGAGCAAGTGAGTTCACCGTCTTGGCTAGGGAATTGAAATCTTCCTTTGTGACACCTTTGTTTGGATAATACCTCTCCGTCTTCTTGAGGTGATTCCTTTCACCTCCCCATTGATGAGAATTCCTAGCAAGTTTCTCGATGATCTTGAACCCATCCGTGGCCGTTAAATCCATGATTCCACCACCGCTAGCTTGATCCATCAAGTTCCTTCCCTCTTGCTCCATTCC
The DNA here is from genome assembly GCA_006409495.1 of Sedum album. Classification (NCBI taxonomy): domain Eukaryota; kingdom Viridiplantae; phylum Streptophyta; class Magnoliopsida; order Saxifragales; family Crassulaceae; genus Sedum; species Sedum album. Next base: position 12,158 of record QZGG01003585.1, on the reverse strand, counting down.
ATCATAGAAACTTTGCATCAATTGCCACTTGTTAAACCCATGATGAGGGCAATCTCTTTGTAACTCCTTGAAACGCTCAAACGCCTCATAAAAACTCTCATCATCCATTTGTGCAAATTGATTGATCTTATCCCGAATCTTCTTAGTCTTGGCGGGAGGGAAATATTGCATTAGGAAAGCTTGGGCAAGCTCATCCCATGTCCGAAAGGTATTTGGCTCGTGGCTCATGAGCCAATCCCTTGCCTTTCCACTCAATGAGAACGGGAAGACTTTCATGTAGACGCATTCTTGTCTCACCCCGGGCACCTTGTACTGTGCGCATAATTCCGTAAATTGAGCTAGGTGAGAATTTGGGTTCCCATACCCATCAAATTGATTAGCCGAGACCATGTGGAGGAGAGCCGACTTTACCTCAAATTCATATTCCTCGCCCTCGGGCATATAAATGGGAGAGCCATAGTATCCTACGGTTGGAGCAATGTAGTCCCCAACCGGTCTTTCTTCATCCTCATGAGGGTTTGGTTGGTTTCTCGGTAGGGTCTAGGCACTTGAGGTCTTGGTTCATTTTGGTGTGGTGGAGGAGGTGGGTTATTCCTTGGTGGAGGTCTAGGAGGTGGATGTTCCATGTTATCCGCGGGATTCATGTCAAGAACTACTTCTAGGTTTCTAATGGGGATGGTTGGTTGAGGTATTGTGGGTATGTGGGTGAAGGCGTAGGGGGATGAGGAGGTTGGTCACTACTAGATGATGAACCCTTGTCTTTTTTCGGTCTCCCTCTTCCTCTTGATTGCATTCAATCTCCTACAAGTAGTCAAGGAAAACTTAGTAGGAACAAGAGATAGGTAAGAACAAGAAAATCAAGACAAGCTATCACAACTAGAGCAAAAACAAACAAGAAGTGAACTAGATATCCTAAGTAACTTAAACTAGCAACTAGTTAAAAAGCATCCCCGGCAACGGCGCCATTTTGACGTTTAGTTTTTAGGGTAGTCCTAAGCACAAGTCAAACACAATTTATATATCTAGGGGTGACCTAGAGTCGAACCCAAGAGATGCTACAAACTAGCTAACTAGGATGCACTACTTAGTTATCTAAAAGGATTTGGGGGGGATTTGGTTTTAAAGTTTTGTTGGTTCAATCAAACTAAGCTAAACGATTTAGATAACAATCAATAAAATGATCTAGGGATTCAATCCTCCTTAGGCTAGGCAAATTTCCATGCAAACAATGTTAAGATTTCTTATGAATGAACTTAGTTAATTTCCCTAGGTTATCCTTAACCCCTTAACCAATTTCAACCGTCGTTCCATCATTGGTTAGGGACTAGGTAAGTGACACGGTTCTCAAACCATCGTTCTATTGAACCGTGTATCTCCTATCCCATAATCTCAACCCATCGGTCTATTGATCGGTAACATAGGAGTTTTCAAAATAAAACCCATCTACATAATCATACATCATCATCATGCATGTAAGATCACATAAAATTCATGAAATGGATAGTGAACATCACAACATCAATCATCATTGAATGAAACAATGTCACATTAGATAAGATGGTGGACTAGGCATTTCATCAAACACTTAGAGCACATCAAAATAATAAATATCCATTTCATGAGGGAATCAACTAATACTTCATTCAATATGTAAAATAGTTGTTTACATAGTAAAACCTAGCCTAAGGGATCATGAGATCCCCAAACCTAGCACTACTCACACCTCATACTAAAAATGAAAGCAACAACAATAAAAAGGTTTGAAAACATGAAATAAATTGCAAACTAGAGTTGTGTGAGAGATGTGGATGCTTGATCTTCACTCCAAAGTCTTCAATCCTTCCAAATAGCACTTGATCTTCAAAAATCGAAATTTAGGGTTTTAGAGTCGAGTTCCGAAGTCAAGCCCTCCATCTCGAAATGGTCAAACAGTTTATATGGCTCGAGGTCCTCTCCCTAGCAAAAATGCACTCGGCCGAGCAAGATTTGTGGGAGACTCTGCTCGGCCGAGCGAAATTCCTCTGGCCGAGCAAGACATTGTAGAGCAGTTTGAGTCCTCGGTTGGCCAACTTGTGCTCGGCAGAATTGATTTTGGTCAGCCCGAGCAGAATTCTGCTCGGCCCGAGTAAAATTCTCTGAGCATCCTTGTATCAATCCTTGCTAACTCCTGGGCCGAGCAGAAAAGTCCTGGGCCGAGCAGATGTCCTCTTATCTTCTTCAAGTGATATCTCCTTAAGTGGTCGGCCGAGCAACTCTTGCATGGAAATTCTGCTCGGCCGAGGTGATCCTCGGTCATCTTGGCTCAGGTTCCTCGGCTGACTTGATCTGCTCGCCACCTTTTGGAACTTGCTCGTTGGACTTCATCTTTGCTCGGGAGAGTAGAATCTTCTTGGGGACTTGACTTGTATTTTTATCCATTTTGCTCCATCTTGTGCTTTGTACTCTCTTTGATAAGGTTCGAATAAAATCTACATTAAACACACAAAAGAGTATCAAATTCTTCACAAAATAATCGAAAACTAGCAAGAGTTAAGCATAGGAAGTGTACAAATACTTGCGAATTTGCACACTCATCAACCGCACAGATGATCTTATATCTCATTTGATTTTTGTCCTTCGAGGTATATACAAGGAATCATCCTTTGACGACTTAAAATCTCGTGCAGAGCAAATTGAAAAGGTAAGCTCATTAAAATTATGACCCGAGTCAAGTCTAATTTCTATGTTTTCATATGCAGCGTTTATTGTCATACTGCTTCTTCTTTCTTAGATTAATATCATTCATAAACTTGAATCTCATTGTTCAGTAAGATTACTTTACCTAAAACAACTATGTCTGACTTGCTGTTCATTGTTAAAAGTCTGGGTAAATTGAACTGTTTGAAATACAAAAAGATTAAAGTTGCTTTATGACGACAAAGTATGACTTTATCTGCAGCTAAATCTTGAAAATCTAACAAATTTTTTAATGTACTGCTACTTGCTTCGGAGTGCTTATTAATTTATTTTATTATTTTGTTAAGCTCACTGTCTAATATTCTGCTTTAAAACAGGCAGCATCTCTTGGACAATTAGATGAAGCTCGCAGTGTCAGGTCCTTAACTTCAAGGGTCAAGGGTATTGATGCTAAACTTGGAAATTTTGATATGCAGTCATCAAAAGATGGTTCAGAAGAAAACATAGAAAACAAAGATTCAGCACCAGAAGTGCAAGTAATAGCTGAAAGCAGCCCCCAGTAAATTATTACATCCCTCGCATCTCACACACATCCGGGCTTAATTCATGATCATCATGTGAATTATTACATCCCTCACGTCTCACACACACAACACACATACAGGATTCTATTGGCTTGCGAACTTTATCGTCTGCCATTTGTTTCATAGGTCATTTACCAATCAGCGTAAGTCAACACTCGGATGGCTTTCTGCTTGCTATTGTAACCTTTCAGGTATTAAATCTTCAAGAGTTATAACTGTTAATCAATTGTCCATGAATTACGCATGTTTAATGCTATGCCATTCTGAAAAAAGGTACGTCCTATTGACAAAACTTAAGCGTTTTCAATTGAAATATATGGAAGAAATGTTCCGAATGGAGATTGATCCCTTAGGCAACTTTAGCAATATCTTAATAATCTCATAGATATTTTTCAAGCAAAGATCAGATATACCTAATGTCACTAGGAGTAATAAATATGTTGTCACACTCTTAATTATCTCATATACACTTGAACCTTGGTTAATTGATCGAGTCAATTGGGGCTTTTGTCTAGTTTTCCTTCAAAACTTCTTGTGTGTTCTTGAACTGGAAAGTGTTGTCTTGGATCTGAAATAAGAGTGAAATGGCTTCATGTCCTGGTGAACCATCTGCAGAAAGCTTCACATCCACCTGCTAAACCAATCCCAATATTGTTGGACTCCCCTTTTGCAAGTTTCTTACGCCACTGCTGCAACCACTACGTTTGTATTTGGTAAATTAAGAACTAAATTTTTCGGTACAGAACAACTCTAAAAAGAGTTCCCAGTCCCCTTAGGCAACAAATATTCTAGAGTTATAAAACATTTAAATGATAGATGCAGATGAAAACTGTGATTTATTAGTCATTCGAAGGCATTAAAGAGCCCAAAATATTTGATTGAAACATATTTTTCCAGGTCTGTAAATAAGTTATGATGGCCCTTTGAGGATCCGAGGTTCGGGGTTGCATATGTTGCTGCCACCACTACTCTTGGAAAGGTGTGAGATCAATTTTGTACTGCTGCTTTCCTCTGGTTACTCGCTGTTGCAAAGGAAAGAAAATGTGCCAGCAACAAGACGGTGAGATAGAAAGATGGTAGGATTTAAAATGTTTAACACTTTTCAATACGATTACTACTTACAGCTATTGCCACGAGCTCTGTGAGTAGTTCTTCTAAGTGCCTCAGTGGCTGTCATATGAACAGATGAAAAGTTATTATTACTTATTAATTGACGGAGAGATTGAGTGTTACACGCTCACGCAACCAAAATGTCAACTGATAAGTGCAAGTGCAATTTAAAGGGCATGTAAATTGAAATAAAAATTGAATCATGCAGGGCACTGACCCATTGTGTCGGGCCATCAACAGGTGCCTTTAAAGGATCATCATGCACCTACGCACGCAATAAAGATTTGTCAACTGGTACAAACAAAATTTGAAAGAGTTATTGGAGAAGGATGTACATCTGGTCGCTGCAAGAATGCTATAGTACGAAACCCTACAACCCAAGTAGATCTAAAACAGCAGCGATACCTCCATAAAAAGGCCATCTACTCCAACAGCTACTGCTGTCCTTGCTATACAAGGGATCAATTCACGAAGACCACCACTCGCAACACCACCACCTTCTAGCTGTTCGATAAGAAAATTTCCACGAGTCAATTACTACATACACTAAATTAGAAGATGTAACTCCAAGATACAAACCTCTGATTTGAATAGAATCTATCAAGCTATTTTGAATCAACTAAGGGAATAGGTGATACACAGTTGACTAATAAAGAAAAATATATCAGACGCAATGCTTTGAAGAATAGAAGATAGACAGCTGTGTGGTATGACCCTTGACCTAATAACTGACAGTCTTCGCTATATATATACAGAGAACTCAAACCAAAATTTCCATGGTGAATATATTTTAAATGAAGAATTCGTAAAAATGGAAACTATCAAAACAGTTTTTACCTTTCTGCCAGCAGGCTGCTGTAATGCATGTGTGACATCAGCCACCTGCACATGTCAAAGAAAACTTGTTTTGTGTATTCAAGTAGGCAGTAACAGGTAAGAGAGCCACCAGTTTTTATTTTTTCAAAAGTTAAAAGTGGTTTCAAAACTCACCAAGTGTTTGCAATCAGACATTATTCATGAGGTGATGAATAATTGTGAAATGACATTGAAGTTAAGATTGACTTACAACGGGACAGTTTGCTTCTCTCATCCACTCCAAGTTACGGGGATCGACAATTAAATCATCTGCAAACCAGCGGTCAGTTGTAAAGGGATTGAACCAAAATAATATATATACCACACTATTGAAGACAGTAAAGGATGAAGCACACCGAATGACCCAAACACTTGCTACAACGACAGCACAGTTACTGAGTTACATGCTTAATAAAATGAGCTTAAAGCATCTTGCCACTCACTATATCCAAACATGGTTCCCCTTTCGCAAACCATCACATTTTGATTTCCAGCCAATCTTATCTTTTCAGCAGAATTGGCCATGACCTGAAGTACAAATATTCAAAAAAATTGTGGATGCTCAATTCATGTCCACATATAGATTTTTATGCCAGTACTGAAATTTTGGACTATCAGACTGAGAATATTTAAAAGAAAACATGAACCAACAACATTGACTTACAGACGAAGCACAAAATTGACCTTTCTTGATGTTCACAATTTTCCCAGTTTTTGCTGCTGCAACAAGGAGATCTGTCTGTCATCGTAGATGTTTCAGTAATCCAAACAATTAAGAACGATTATCCACAAAATAGAAGCTATAATTTCCGCAAGGAAAAGATTTCAAAAAAAGATATATACCTGACGACAAAGAAAGGCAGGAATTTGAATGATGTCTGCAACTTTGCCAACTTGCTCACACTGTAAATGAAGAAAAGTGACGTATGAGTGACGTGTAAATTACTATGGATCATGTACCACACAGCATAATCTGAAATGTTTTCAGTATAAGTAAAGTACATTGAACAATAATGTGACCAAGTTTTGAAGTACCTGGCTTGCTTCATGTACATCTGTTACTATGGGTAAATCGTAAGCTAATTTAACCTTTTCGAGGATCTGCGGTAATACAAGAATAAACAGTCAGTAACGTAACTTCACATTAATAATTGTCTGTGATTCTGCAGATGCTATAGACATATATTCAGGTACTTTATCTGACAGCACTAACAAAAGAGAAAATGAACGCAACTGGCATCTGAAGCCTATAAACACTCAATGAGGGTGTATGCCTGACAAGAATGCACTCATTGAGGGGGAAAAAAAAATTGATGGAAACACCATTACCGTGAAGGGACTGAAACTGAACTCGCAGGATTGCAAATCATTAAAGAGACTACAATCACCAGTAATTTAGACGACATTGAATCATTGAACTAAAAAAATACAACCTTGAGACCTTCCTCCAAACCAGGGCCTCGAAAGGATTTGGACGAGGTCCTATTAGCTTTGTCAAAACTAGATTTGAACACCAGTGGCACCCCAACCCTTGCAAACCAATAGTAAAATTATGAAACAACATTAGCAAACTGAAACAAAAGTAGAAACATAATAAGCACACACAACAACAAAAATGACTACTTGGCTGCAATGATCTTCAAGTGCTTTGCCATCTTAAAAATGTGCTCCTCAGATTCAATCACATTCGGGCCAGCTAACAAGAAAAAAGGCTCGGCATTCTGTCATCAAACAAAATCCAAACTAAATCAAATCAGCACCAATTATCAAAATTAGGGTTATCAAAAACTGTAATACAAAGAAGGTCAAAATGCAACCTTGAGCTGGTGGTAAAGCGCTGCAGATGAATCCATTCCTTGAAGCTAATGTTGGTTTTTACTGCAAAAACAAGTATCGAAAAAAGTCAGATTATTCCGAAATGGGAATTAATTAAAATGCGGAAAATGAAGGAACTGACGGGATCGGCGGTTGATGAGGATTTAATCAGCCGCGTCGCTCTCGATGGTTGGATTCAGTGAGTGAGAACTGATCGGAATATGGAGTGCAGATCTTCAAGTATGCTTCAAATCATTAATCCCTATATTACCCTTGTTTTGTGATTGTATAATAAATTAGGCATGTGAGATGCGAGGAGTGTTATTTTGAGATCATGTTGGGTGAGACCCTGAGATCTTATCATGATCGTTGATTGGGTCTGTTTTTCGGGTTTAAATTGTGTCACGTAGAGGTGAGAGAAATTCAAAATCGTCTCTCACCTCCACGTGGCACAATCTGGACCCCAAAAGCAAACTCAATCAACGGCCATGATGGGGTCTCAAGGTCTCACCCAACAATAAGGGTCTCAAAAGAGCATTACTCTGTGAGATGCACATACAATTGTGCAATGATTTGGTCAATCTCAATCATTGATTAAATATAATTAATGAATGCAAGTTGCGATTTACGAGTCAATCAAAAAAGATGAATATCCGTAACTAATTACTAAACTGATATAAATCTCTGTATAAATTTGTATTATCGGACTATTAGTTGTGAGTATCAAAACGACATTGTATTGACGTTTTTTACCATAATCTTACGTATTTTTTGAATGAACCATTAATTTTGACTCGCAACAAATAACTTCTGAACCACAACTTTAATAAAGAAAGTCAATTGAGCAACATTAAGAACAATTAAATCAAGTCAATTGAGTCTCTCTACTCTAAAAAAATCCTTTAATTTTTTGGAACAAGAATCCTTATAAATACACTAAGCTTCCTCTTCACATTCATCACCCACAACTCTCCCAAATGGATTCCCAACATCACCACCACTTTTACTCATGTCCTTCAAGTTCAACTCACTTCCTCAAATTTCTCCAAACAATTTGCATCCTCATCATGATGCTCATCATCCCAGCTCACTCAGCCTCATCCAAATCAGACTGCACTTGCCACCTCCAACCCAACAATCAACCCCTTCAACCCGAAAAAGCCGCAGCATTCAAGTTCAAGCTTATATCCATTGGCTCGATCCTTACGGCGGGTGCACTTGGTGTCAGTCTACCTCTACTAGGCAAAAATGTTAACTCACTTCGGCCGGAAAGCGATGTTTTCTTCATGATCAAAGCTTTTGCGGGCGGTGTGATTCTCGCCACGGGGTTTATACATATACTACCTGATGCATTTAGTGACTTGACTTCCCCTTGCCTGAAGGACAATCCCTGGGGAGAGTTTCCATTTACTGGATTTATTGCTATGACAACTTCTATACTAACTTTAATGATTGATTCACTCGCGACGGGGTATTTTAAGCGCGCTCAACTCAAGGCTAATAAAGTTGTTGACAACAATGAAAATGGAGTCATAGTTGTAGTTGAAAATGAAAGCCATGGAGACGGACATGGACATGGAATGATGCTAGATAGTTCTGCATCAGAGGATCATTCGAAATCATCCGAGCTCGTCCGGCACAGAATCATTTCACAGGTAAATTACATATTTTTTGTAACAATTTCTAACCCTTTCCTGTTCTTTTTTTCTTCAGACATGTAACAAGAGTTGGTTTCTTGTTTTGTTGCTTTTTTGTATGTATGACAACATCTTTAGGTTTCAATGTCGACATTCTGAACACAAAAAACTACTCTACCAACTAGCTGTTCTTTTGAATATAACTAAGATGCTTTCTAGATGTCACAGGTGTAAAATAAATAAATTATATATCTAAATTAACACATTTTAAAATAATATTTTTTTTATATTTTGAAGGTGCTGGAAGTGGGAATAGTGGTGCATTCAGTGGTGATTGGAGTGTCAATGGGAGCTTCAGAAAAGCCAGAGACTATAAAATCACTTTTGGTTGCATTGTCATTCCATCAGTTTTTTGAAGGAATGGGTCTTGGTGGCTGCATTTCTCAGGTATCAGTTTTTTCGACATGCAGATTTCCAAGAACTATTTTTCTTATTTAATCACTGAACTTTCAAGTTATCTACTACAAAAATTCCAGCTTGAAAAAGTGTCATTTTCTCGACTTTTTCTATGGCGAAGATTAGGCGTAATTGCATAAAGAAGTACTAACTTCACGAGGTGCACTTTTACAAGTTAGTTCATGTCAACATAATGACAACATTCTCACTTTACCAACATTAAAAAGCGACAGTCTACTTCATTGAATTTGATGAAGTGGGGTTGGCCTAGTGGTTAGGCACCCACTACCTGAACCATCAAGTCTCAGGTTCGAGTCATGGGGTAGGAGTGAAATCTTGTAATCCCTTTTAAAAAAAAAAAAAAAAACTTCATTGAATTTTTATACGAACCATATTGTCCGATGCCCTACGAGTCATCTTGTCTGTAACTCGTAAAAGTGCTGTACAAAAGCTTGATTTAATTTACACTGGTAATATATGTCAAAAGCTGAATCATTTGATGTTGGAATGCTTATGTAGGCAAAATTCAAGAACAAGTCCATGGCAATAATGGCTGCTTTTTTCTCACTAACTGCGCCAATCGGCATAGCAATAGGAATGGGAGTGTCGAATGTGTACAAAGAAAACAGTCAGACTGCGCTGATAGTGCAAGGAACTTTGAATTCTGCATCTGCAGGGATATTAATCTACATGGCATTAGTTGACATATTGGCTGCAGACTTCATGAATCTTAGGATGCAGTCGAGTATGCGACTTCAGTTAGGATCATATATGTCCCTTTTGCTAGGTTCTGGCTGTATGTCTTTTTTAGCCAAATGGGCATAATGTAATGAAAGTAGTACGTATAATAACAGCGTTCCATCTCCGTAAAGTTCTTACTTTTGTTTAGATATTTATTCGGCTTTTAGGATATCGATCGTCTTTGCCAGAAATCCAAAGGGCATGATAGTTGATATGATTCTTTTAGAAGCTAATATACCCTAAGCCACCATCAATGGTACATGTTTAACAGCATATAATGATTGAAAGATACTTCAAAACGACCATAAATTGCTGCTTCATCAGAGCACATGCACATTCTAATATTAACGCTAGTTGAAGAAGTACTTTCAGCATCAGCATCCAATCAAAGGTTCAAGTGCATACTCAGAGCCACTTATGTTTGTGTTTGGAACTAAATTCATGCACCTCACGAAAGATTGCAGTTCCTCTGTATATGTGCATTTTGAAATTCAAATTATCCATATTTTCGAGCTATATTTGTGCACTTTGATATTTTGTAGAAAAATATATATTTGTAGACTGTTCAATCAATCCAATACGTAGATCGGAGAGATCGCATCAAACCACCTGTGTCGAAAATAAACTCATTCTCCTTACGAAAAACTCAAAATTTAAGATACTACACTATTGATTCGATTAAAAGCAAAGATACTAGTGTAATTTAGACTGCAAAAATTACGTCTCATATAATTCTAGCTACTAATAATTAATTTAACTTAATTTTCAAATATTCTATTGGCAACCGTAAAGCCTAAAATTGATTTAAAAATTGATTTTAATTTAAGAGAGAATTTAACCACATTGGCTTCTCCGGCGCCGGCAGTTCATCATTTTCTCTGGAAGTTTCCGGCCATGGATTCGATCGGAAAATCGTTTAATCCGAACAAGCATCTCAAAGAAGAGTAAGAAATCCACGCCGATCAGTGCTGCCGTTACTTAGAACATGTAATGGTCCGATTTTGACCTAATTCAATTGCTGCAGATTTGTTAGCAACTTAACAGGATCTTCTGTGTACGAGATCATCGCATTATCAACCATCGTACCTGTAAGTAAAACTCCCTTTTGTTTTCAATTGCCTAATTTTTGAAGTTATTATGCTTTGAAGTTTGAACACTAGGTGTTGATGCTCGTGCCGCAAGCTATTGGAATTCATGGTTCAGCTGGTAATTAAATGATAACATTAAGTCATACTGTTTTCTCTTACAGTGGCTGTGAAATGTAAGTATGTAACTTAGTATTTATAAGATTTTCTGCAATAAGTGTTTCAACTGAAATGTTTAGGTGCGAAGAAGAGCTGGTTGAAGCACACTGTGATGATACTGTTAGATTTTTGCCTTGTGATTGTGCCTATCCTACTGGTTCTGACTGTAAGTCTTTTTGAATTTGAAAAGGAGCTCACTTGGGAATAATTCGATAATTTGTAGTTGTAGAATATTTGCTTATCAATATGTCTTTATCGTAGATTTTGTCAGGGTGGACTTATGAACTTGCTATTCTTTTGCTTCTGCCGCTGCTGTTGTCATTTAAGAGGTCCATTTATGCTCTTCTATACTCTCAGTAGTCCTGATTTACTGTCTGATAGATTTGTAACTAGGTAACTCATTCTCCAGATGCAAACAGGAGAGGCCAGATTCTCTTAAGCAAAGTATCTCATCTTACAGAGTTGCAATGGTAAGTAGTTAAGCATGCTTATTTAGGAAAAAGTGTGATATACTCTTTCTAATAAGATTATTTGTCGCAGATGATTGTCACTTGCTTGTGTATTTTGGCTGTTGATTTCAACATATTTCCTAGACGCTATGCAAAAACGGAGACTTATGGTTCAAGTTTGGTGAGTTTATCTGCTCAAGCTAATCAGATTTATACTTCTCTTAAAATATATTATCTTCGAAAAGCTAAAACACAGAAGTTCTGATTTGTGGACTAAATGTGAGTGTGACAAGACTCTCATCTTTCTCTTGTACATTTCAGATGGATCTAGGTGTAGGCTCATTTGTGCTCGCAAATGCATTAGTTTCAAAAGAAGCACGCAACCTCGCTACATCGTAAGTTAGTTATGGCTTGATTGGCTTCAACATATTTTGATGACCTCAGGCCATGTTGACTATATAAGCCTCTAAACCTTTCACTCGATTCCGCCAATCCAATGCTTTGATCATGACCTTGATTCTGCTTCCTTTGCTCATGTAAGGAATTGGAAGACTGCAATTACTTCCACTAGCCCTTTAATTATCTTAGGGA